>KZ538233.1:70092-94952 GCA_000934665.2 Catajapyx aquilonaris | reverse complement strand
CGTTGACAATAGGTGTGGGCATGATGTATGCCAAGTTTGGTGTTCTCCTCATTAAGTGCAGTTTTCTTATGAAAAATGTTGCTTGCCTAGGCGACTAGTGGGTGAGAGGTCCATAGCAGGCCTGCATCGGCGCGTAACTCATTGAGTACATGGTGCGGAAGTGAGCTCAGAGGTCCTCTGTACAGTGTATACATAGTATGTGTATATTTTCTCCAGCTCGGCCATTTTCGCCCACACTGCAGATAAAGTAGATCGGGTAGGCTGCTGCTGCTGCACTACAACTTCTACGCCCACATTGCAATTTTTTTTATATAAGTAGGGTAGGGGGGTGTAACGTAAACATGCTTCTGGATGCTGAGGAATGCGCCCAGATAAAGCGGCCGTGTCACAGGTGATGACGTCTCATCCGGCCGAGTAAAGCGGTGCTTATCGTAGTTCGCAAAGGGTGTCGTTGTGTAGATGAAGAGCGCTAATTTGATGGGCGGAAAACGGTGGCAAATGTATGTTGTGCCAGAAAATGCGTCATTGGCATTTAAAGAAATCACAATTAATTACTAGGTTATATTTGACAATTTTTAAAGAGCCAAAACATGCAGAACGATCCTGTATTACTGATTGATGAATCTGTCTACGAATTAATGACTATAGTCGAAGTCACAATTGATTAAACTTTTTGTCTGTAAATATCCCCCAGCCCTTTGTGTGTGCTGGCAGATTCCCAGATTTCAATGCAGATGCCCCTCTTCCCTAAGTCGCGAAACCTGATTTTGGCGAAGAATGATGGGCGGATCTGGAAGAAGTTATCTCTCTCCTTTTTTTTCTTGATCCGCGTGCCATTCGGAAGGTTGCCCACGGTGTCATTTATCATTGGCCTGGTTCCGGGGTGCAACTTGCGGGAAACTTTCTCCTGGAAGTTTTTTAGTGTAGGAAATCACATGGCGGAAAAGGTTCAAAAAGTTTTGGCAGTTTCATGCGAAAATGTCAGACCATGCCCTTTATGGTAGAGGACTTTTGACATTCGGAAAGGTAGCATTTTAAATGACTCGGTGCACTTATCAAGTATTAAAACCTGAAGGACTATCAGACGCGTGGGCTTGACATTGTACTTTGACTCCATACGAGAAGCAGACATGTGTGCCGTATATGTTCTCCGATAAAAATCAGTCGAACCCCCATGGAAACACACAATGAGCCTGGCAAGACTTTCAACGACTTGCAGGGGGAAAAAAAAACTGCGCACTGACTATGCAAATGTCGCATTTGCTAACCGCGCAGAAGCCGAAAAAAATATAACGTCACCTTGGCAATGAGCTTGTGTTTTGTAAACAGCGTTTTTGCGGTCACGTGTGCGGATGCGATACAACGAATCGTTCATTGAGCAGCTGATAGCTTGGGGTTTGGTTATGTGGAAGCCACACACATGCACTAATGTGTACTCTCATCGGCCGATTTAGACCCTTGCGTAATAGGCTGGCTGGCCCAGCTGTCCTTTTAGTATTTATTAACCCCATTTTCGACGTGATCAACACTGACGTCACACCCAGGGTGCCTCTATCCAGTGATCTGAATAGTTGGGAAATTATTTTGTGTCGTTTAAAAAACGATGAACAATCTATTGGGCAAGGCGGGAAGGAATGCTATTATGTGGCTCCCGCAGTTTGCGCCGATTTATTTATGATGAACCCGCGGGGTGTACGGACAGGTTGACAGTTGCGGTTGGTTTGTGAATACTGCATAACCCTTTTTGTTGCCGGGAACAGGTACTCTGCGGCAGGGCTCGTTAATACCCGTTTTTATCAGCATTCAATGAAACAATGTTGGGCGGGAAACTTGATATCCTCGTGCTGTAAAGGGCTCGATTAGTGCCTTTTAAAGATATTTTTTCATGAATACTTGTACACGTTGCCAAAATTTGGCCACACCTATCAGTATGATAGTGACAAGTAATTTAATGCAGTACTATTCTGCAGGCGCACCCTGTTCCTGAGCGATACTATCAGGCAGGACAAACATCTGACTATTAGGCAGTATTTTTTTTGCATTCAGTCTAATTTTACACAATTTGTACAAATTACATTTAATTTGTTAAATTATTTGTAGCGTCGTTTCGACAAAGAAAGGAGCAGTTTTGGGTATGTGTATGTTACACACACACGCCGGCTGGCAGCTTGTATGTATTCTCCTCCTCCTTCCGTGCCATGGACCCACCGATTTAGCCATGATGTCACAGGCCTCTGCTTAGGGGGTCGAGTGGGGAAGAAGAGTTAGGATAGAAAAGAGGTTGGGGGGTACCAGTGTGGGTGAGTGGTGCCCGAGACCACTTTGAGAACCGCCTACCGCGCAGTTTCTTTCCAAAACATCACGCCATAGGAACCGGGTACAATGTGTCGATATGATATTGTGGGGATCTTACGTAAAGAGCCACTCCCTATCAGATTAACCCCCAGCAGGAGGAGGATGGTAATCTTCGGCACCTTGTTGTTGTTTCTTGGGGCCTCTCCCACTTCTGTCGTTTGCAGTTACGTCGCGAGTGCCGCAGAACTGGATATACTTGTTTTTTTTGTATGGTGTTTTTGGGTGTAGATGACAGGTTGGGTCTGACATTTTGGTGTTGACTTATGCACCTTGCTGAATAGGCTGGTTTGTTGTATTTGACGTGTGCTTTCAAGGTTGGTGCCCATGGACATATTATTTGATCGAATAGGCGCAGCAGTGCAGCACGTGGAATGTATCTGGGTTGGCATGATGTCATAGAACCATGAACTTTTTTTTCTGCCGGTTTTACGACCAGCTGCTAACGACACTTGTTCTGCCACGAAGAAAATCTGAGCTAAATGCGGCTCCCAGCTTTAAAAAATCTGGTCTTTCGTAACCAAGCCGTGATTGTCCGTTTTTCCCAAGAAAAGCAGCTAGGTCATCTCCACATTTGGAGTGCGTTTACCGAGTCCTCGGAAGGAAAAACTGTTGAACACTTCTCCCACGTCCTGCTTGAAACCTTGAACCTTCAAGGTGAAAGCAAGGGTCAGGTACGATACGAAAAGTTTTTGCACCTTGTGTGAGGCAAGACAACAATGGCTGACCAACGATGTACGCAAGTAATTAGGGGCAGTTCGGGGGATGACATCAGTTGTGGTAGAGGTAGGTTTGAAAAATAATGGAACGAGACCATGATGTCATTTTAAAGGGCAGCTTCCGTTCTTTCACCCCTTACTGGCTGCTATAAATCACGATTGTTATGGCCGGTTATGGCCGTGTTGAAAGTGCAACCGTTTTCGTCTATTGTAATGATTTGCTATGTTGCTTCGTTGATGACATGCAGGCTGATGTCATAGGGCATGTCGACGTCATTCACTGTACTTTACAAAGGCAGTGCGCGAGTAAAAGATAATGAACGCTTTCCCATTCTGCGGCGTTGGGTGCTGTCAGTCTGTGCCATCACTTGGCCCCTCCTTCCTTTTACCCCCACTATTCAACCCTGCATTTATAAACGCACAGGGCTTGTTGGAACGATGATGTCATTCGAACTTACTAGGGTAAGGGGTTATCGTGGAGGGGGGCTGCTGGCGTTTTATTTTTACAGGGCACCACCTAAAAACGTGGTAGAAAAATTTGAAGTTTGATTTAAAATCAACTGAAAGGTTAGGAGTTAATTGGCTGGTGAGGAAAGAATTTGCATAATGTGAAGTCAGCGATTATGTCATGCTTTCAGATAGGGGAACTTTCGGTTTTTGTGGACTTTTTAGTGACATACAATTGGTGACGTCATTGTTTTTTTTTGAGCTAATTCCTAGTACGTTTATCGTTCGTAATTGCTGGTTCAGTGAAAGGGTTTTGTTCATTATCCTAGAAGGATCGTTTGAATGATTGGTATCCTCCTTTTCATCAGCGATAAAACCGTGATTGGCGACTGGCAGAGATGGGAAGGGTCGTGTCAGAATATATATTTTTTCACACTCATCACAATCTAACTGCAGTAATGTACAGGGTTTCGACGAACTCTGGAACCTCCTTGGCTTGAATTGTTTGACAGTAATCTTCTGGTTCCAGATTTTGTGGCCACCCTGTACATCCGAAGAAAGTAGTGCAGTGCTGGGAAGTTTGATTGGGAATGCCCCCCCTCCCTGCAGGGACCTCTTTGCGGCATGGTACGGGAGAGTGGGATCCACAAACTACATTCCGGCGGAGCACGTGCAACACCTTTTCCACGACATGGAGTTGTATCCGTCCAAATCACAAGGTGAGCGAGCACATGCATGTTCGGTGTCAGCATGTGTATAGATTGTTCACAAAACCATGGCCGTTGTAAACAAATGTTGAAATTGCCCCTCTATGGATAAATGTCTCAATTGAACCAATCATATGAGGATGGGTGACTCAGGCCACATTTTTAGGATGGCCATGAATGCCATCTATTGACAGTGATAACTTCCTTGAGCATGTCCCATAGCTTTGATTGTCCTTATTGCTACTTGGCATCAGTTGTTATTTTTGTGAACCGCTTGGCTTGCAATATGCATAAGTTGAAGGAAATGAGGTGTGCTCGATATATCAGTGAACAGTACAGCTCTGGCAAATGTAGGACATCATGGCCAACCTGAAGGCGTGGCTACACTTCATAAAGTTTGTTTATATGTACTTTTAATGATACCTTCACGACAGGTGCAATTTACGGTGCTAGGACACGAGGAAGCTGTCAGGTGGAATAACAGACGCAAATAAAATGCAGCTGACTTTGTGAACCGCAAAGAAAACATCATAGCTCATCTGTGGAGTAATTATGCATGAAACGTTTACTTGCCAATTATGGGTTGACTCGATGGCTGGGAAAATATTGTTACGTAATCATAACAAGAATGATCACTGAAAATCTCAAGGACCCAAATTCGACTTACGCACATTGCATGTATTACAAGTGTAGTGTTGTATCCCACCATTTCCCCGCCGTAGAATGCTTGTAGCTGTAGCAGTTTTATAGTATTTATGAGCTTTATGTCATGTAATTCCCACCTTACTCTGCCACAGCACGAGTTACATGTCGGATTTTTCCCTCTCATTGTGCAGTTTACGAGATGCTCCACTGTGCCAGAGAATGCAGCAACCGCAACACGGCAGCTTACCTGACCTTTGGAGAATTTTGCGTTTTTGCAGCCGAGCTGAAGAAATGCTACGAGAGAGAGTGAGTTTGTAACGATTGATGGTGGTGTCAGTGTTTACAACAGTGTTGTTTTTTGCTACAGAGCTCCCAAGCCAGCACAGCTCTCCAAACTTGCTGATAAGAATGGAGTTGACAAGAAGAGGGTCGACCGGAAGATGCCGAGTGAGTATTGTACAAGTTGTGTAATAAATTAACTGATACATTATTTACTTACTGTACAGTATAAATATTATATTAATTTTGTTTTCAGAGTGCATGTCCAAGTATGAAGTATTTTTGGGTGGATCCTGTAATCCAACCACATGGAGGCAAGATATAGCCATCCCAATGTTGAAGAGCCTGGGCATAACGTACTACAACCCGGTAAGATGCATTTGCAGTTGTTGTTTATGCCCATTTGTAAGGGCTTAGCTCAACATAATTTTTGTCTTGCAGCAAGTGTCCCATTGGGGTCCTGAACTGATTGAACGCGAGAACCAAGCCAAGCAGAATGCCTCAGTGTTGTTCTTTGTGATCGACAACCAAACAAGAGGAGTAGCTTCCATCATCGAAGCAGCTCACTCTTCGGGGCGTCAGAGGAAACTCGTCCTCATTATCAATGGCTATGAAGGTCCTGGCCAGAAGATCCTTGGAGAACCCATCTCCCAACAGTATGTAGGGCATTGATTTCTTGATAATTATCATGGTGGCTAAAATTTGTGATTTTCAGGGAATTTGAGGACTTGACAAATGGACAGATGGTCCTGCAAGACCTGGTGGAGAGGCAAGGAATCCCTGTGTTCGAGAACATTTCAGTGGCACTGAATTGCACTGCTAAAGTTTTGAGAGAGAACCTCAACGTGCAGGAACTGGGACTGAAAGATTTTGCTCAACCCGTCAAGATGGCCCATGTGCAGCTTGGAGATAGGCTACTGTAAGCCTACAACTTTGTTTCAGCTTCGTCAGTGTAGTGGCAGTGATCAGACTAATGTTATCATTATTTCATACAGGAAACTAAGGGAAGCTTTTAATGCTCTGGACACGTCAAGCAGTGGGGAACTCTCACTACCGGATGTGTGTATTTAATTTTAAATATATTTCGTACTCTAATTTTACCTCTATTCACACATTATGAAACTCTTTATTAGGTGTGTATGGCCTTTCGAATCCTCACCAATAAGGACCTCTCCCTGGAGGAGTTGAAGAGCATAATAGCAAGCCACAGAGGAGTCAGGAGCAGCTTTAAGGAAACTGAAGAGATAGTTGTAAACTTTGAGGAGTTTTGTACCATCATGGCCGAATTTACCAACCAGAGATGTGAGAATCGACGGGTTTGGGACGTGGTGGCTACCAAAACCAGCAACTTCCTCCAAACAGTTTTCTGCCCTATTGCTAGGATGCTAGGTAGGAATTAGCCACCGTAAAGGCTTGTCTAGATCAACTATTATTTACCATTGCACTCTCCATGGTATTGCTTGCTAGTGTGTCATACTGGTCATCAGTTGGTTCTTCTGCCCAAAGCATGTGTGAAATCTAAAAACAAAAATGTTCAAGAACCAACGGATAATAATAGATGACAAACATTTGGCTGCACTTTGACATATTCGACAACCCTTACTGCACCTTATCCTGAAATGTATGAATAGGTATGCTCAACCAGGCACAGCCTGAATCATGTGGAAGATGGAATAAGCAATATTCTTGAATGTGCAGTGTGAATTGCTACATGTTGCTCACCATCTAGTTCATTACCAGTTAGTTCTTGAACATTTCTCACTCTTTCTGACTGTTACACTGTAAACTCATTTTAGGCCAAGGAATCCACTGGAGACCTGATGACATCCTTAAAAGGAAAACCCTTGTATGACATTAAGAGATATGCCATGATGGTTAGCAAGTGAAAATTAATTTATCCGTGTACTTTTTTGCAGAGTGGGCACTCTCTCCTCGACCAATGAGGCTCCTACGCTTACCAAGTAGCTCAACAAATGGTCAGAGCAGTATAGTGAGAGATGTTTATTTGGGCGGATCATGTGGTGCTACTACTTGGAGAGAAGATATTGTCATCCCTATCCTAAAGTAAACAACCACAATGATATGCTGTATATACTGTACTATATCGCTCAAAAAGATAGAGACGATTGGCATTTGATTCAAGTGCAAGTTGCACTTGAGTCAAATGCAAAATCGTCTTTATCTTTTTGGGCGATATAGTACATACAGTGAACATGTTATGACACTAAAATTGTACATAGGAAAAATGGATATACCTACTTCAACCCACAAGTGAGCCAGTGGACAAAACGTCTTGTGCCATTAGAAGCAGCAGCCATGGACAACAGTAGGGTCCTTATGTTTGTCATTACTGGGAGCACCAGATCTCTGTCTTCTATGGCTGTGGTGAGTTAAGCTGCTGGGCATGTTCAATCCAATCCATTGAAAATATCCTAGAGAATAATTATGTGGTATGTGCTTTGAGAGACATTGACGTCTAGTTATCATAGCCTAATTTTGATTTCATTGGATATTAAATGAAATAAGTTTCATAAAATGTTTAATTAGTAACATTACACAACTAACTCTGATGGTATCCCTAGGCTGCTCATTATATTGGACTCTCCTGCAACACTGTTCTCTGTGTGCAGCATCTAACAGAAGATTGTGTAATAAATGGTGAAAAGGTAAGAGGCCCAGATTGTTAGTTTTAGAAATTTTCCGTACTTATCATGTTTTATTTTCTACAGTTGTCGAAGCAAGCCCTGAAGGATTACAACCGTGGACGAGTTTATTTGTCTGATTTGGCTAATCGTGAGGGTGTCCCTGTCTTCGATGACATTGCAGAAGCAGCAGAGTGTGTGGTTCAAAAGTGCAAGAATCGATAGCAGGGAAGAGGGACCACCTTACCAAGGGGTTTGATCAGCCAATTTTTTGTGAAGTTTGGAATATTTTTCAAGCTCAGCTGGTTTTTTGTCAAAACCAAAATGTTGTAATCTCTTCATGTGAAGATACAACAAAAGTTTTGCAGAGGGTTGGAGATGAGTTCTCATTGAGATTACTAGTGAAGGTGTTGCTCTTTAGAAGTCGGAGTAACTGCCAGTCTTGGGTCATTCGCACAACAAATTTTTCTGGGACTTGTATTAATAGTGACAAATGCATTCTTGGTATTACCATTTGCAGTACAGTTTTCTAGGTCAGTCTCATTGGTCATTGAAGAATTAGATGTTAGTGCAGCAGTTGCCAAATAGTATTAAAGTAGGAGATGGTGCCATGCTAAAAATATAAGGACCCATATATTTTAAAAATCAAAAGGAATTGGATTAATATTTTTTTGGAGTGAAGTATGCTATTACTTGTACAGAAATTGCTAGTGACGCAGTATTTATGGTCTGCCAGTCTTGAAGTGACTGCTGGAAGTGAATGAAGTCAACCATATAAACAACACTAAATCATCATATCCTTAATAATATTCTTAACAAGCAGTACTAAATGATTGACTAATATGATTGGAGTACAGTGTTGTAAGTTGTGTGTGAGCCTGTGAGCCAAATATTTTTTTGAACATGCATTATGTTGAGCTGACAATAACAGTTTCTATAAGTAGTTTTTTTCTGAAACCAATCATAATTTTACATCTACTGGAAAGGCATGGAGGCCTAAGTTTCATTCGTTACACAGTGCTGATGGTCAGACTTGCACTGGAACATTCTGTTTAACAAATCCCATCACCTGGCAGGGACAGGATAGTTTAATACTGCTGTAGAAATTCCCAGGGAATTGTGCCTGAAAGTTTAACTTGCTGCAAGCTACTGCTAATCAGGAATTCAGGATTGCGAAAGGAGTCTTCTACTTTCTTGATAGTAATTATGATTAAATGCCCATTTGGATGGTTATGGTCAGGTCACTTGCAACTGCCAGAAGATAAATGTCAATTTTGTATTATTTAATAGCAAGACATCAAGAAAAAATCATATGTTGTTCATGGTAGCAATTTTGATTACAGTTGTGCAGTAACTGCTATGTCTACTGCACTTGTTGGTTAGAGGCATTTGTCAAACAATAGCAATGACTACCCAAGACTGGCGTCGCATATTTAACATGGGTTAAATGCGATGTAAAAAAATACCCACCGTGGGAGCAGGTTTGGTGCTCATATTATATAATAATGTAATTTACGTCCCAAGTCTTTTTTATACGTATTTGCAGACATGAGTGTAACAAAGACAGCACACCAGTAAGGAAACGGGAAGACTACAAATAAAGTCATGACATGAAGTCCACAGGAAGTTGTGGCAGAGAGAGAGAGAGAGTGGGTTATGACAGGTTCCCCCCCATTTTTTTTAAAGCAAGACTTGAAGTGATCAGTGGTCAGTGTTCTACCTCGAACTATTGGTGGACAGCCTTTAGGAAAGATGATCATCGTTATGAGCAGCATGTGTGGGGATCCTGATTGCAGTAGTTGGTCTCATTCCAATACTCGCCTGTGTGTCACATGTGTGGGCTTACTTTGTAGGTTTACTATACGTAATTCAAAGCAGCAGGAATGGATTTAGAAGATGTGTACAGCAGCTAAATGTGGAGTATGATTTATGACAGTTAATGACAGTAACAGTGGAATGTGAGGGTCATGTTGTGGTACCTGACTCACTTGCAGCGATCGGAATATGATTTTTTTTTTTCTCGATGGTACTTAACACACAATAGTGCATTTATTTACTCATTACATTTTGTGCTTAGTTTGTAATATTTCTTTAACCTTTTTTAAATGGATTTTGTCAAGTTGGAGGACCACTCTACTGTGAGAACAGCTGGTTTTGATATGTGTCCAAGTCAGGACTGTTCCTAAAAAAAATATTTTTTTTTGCAAGTTTTGCAGCTAATGAATGAAAAGCAATGGGCACTCAGGAATAAAAACAAGGAAGTACAGGGCAACTATAGAGAATTGTTGGTGATGCTTAAACCTCCACATCAGATCATAATATTGTAAGGAAAGTTAAAAGCAATAGATATCAACTTGAGCTGCTAGTTTGTATCCCCTTTTTCACCAATTAATTTTTTATGGGAATATAGTTTCTGCTTTCCTGTGTTTAAAAAGTAGGAATCTCCTTCCCACTTTATGGTTGTAACATGTAATTTTTTCTAATGAATGTGTTGTATAGATATGTACACAACCATGAGTACAGTATATGTATAAAGAGAATGAGAAAAATGTAATGAAGGAGGGTATGTAGGTTGGAATATTGAGCTTGTGAGAGCAGCAACTGACTATTACTACAATAACCAGGTATAAAATGCAAGTTTGAATGGATTGATGTTGTGTGAATTGAGTATGGTTAAGATTCAGTAAATTGTGCTTGTTTCGTAGAATGTATTATTGCCAAATATACCAGTATTTGTGTAATGCCATTTCTGTTGTTACTATGTGTGAGCCAACCGTTTGACAGGAAATGATTGAAATGGTATAGTTCACTATCAGATCTCGTCAAGTGTGGGCGAAGATTTATCGTTTGCAAGTTCATGGTACACTTGAACAGAGAATAATTTCTGCATCACTACCATAGGCGTTGTGCAACTTGTCAGGCTGAAGAAGTGACAAATTGGACACCTGATGGAACCATAACATTGTGCTACCGTATGTCCAACTGGTCCAACTCTTTCAAATCCATGTGCCATCCATGTTGGGTTCAACAAGAATCGAGCTAAAATCGTGTCAAAGGGAGATGGTGCCAAAAAATATATTTCAGGACATGCATGCAACATTGCCTGGCATACACCTGGGCCAACACTGGTACTACACATGGGTTGAAATGTGGCGCGCAGTTTGCCCTTCCGTCGAGGCCTGCAGATGTCGGGATAGTCGTCGGTTCGAAGTCTGGTGGGGGGGTGGGGGTCCGTCGGGGGGAGGGAGAGGGGCAGAGCGCGATGGCGGGGACGGAGGGGACGAGGGCGGGATCGGGTCCCGCTCCGGCCAGGTCGGTGCAGCACCCCGATGCTGCAGAAGGACTCTCGCCGGGGAGCTGCACTTGCACTGCTGCAGCAGAAGCACCACCACGAGCAGCTGTTGTGCTGGTGAGTGCGGATGGAGAAGGACGGACAGGAGGGTGTGATTTTTTGACACAAGTGGAAGGGTGGATCGAACAGGTGCAGGACTACCACGGAAAAGGGGCATGCATGGGGGAAGGGGTCTCATTACTCCGGGTGTGTACTACAGCTCCACAGGCGGTATATTACAGGTGGAGGTGTGGTATGGACATACAGCAGGTTGAGGTACAGGTGGAAACATTTGAAAATGTGGTTCATTGCAGTGCACCTTGCAGTCTACACCTTAGGAAAGTTAAATCTCCAAAAAATAATACAGAAACTTGATTGTTACCTTTTTTGAACAGATATTTGGTTGCATTTTTAACCTGTCAACTTTCCTGGAAGTGCACAGGGTGGGAGGAATTGGAGCCAATTTTGCATTTATAAGTTGCAAACTTCTTAGAATAAATTAGGCTATCTATACAATTTTGTAAAATACTATACGTATAATAAGCTTGCAGAAATTTTTATTTAATCACAGTGGTCATGTACAGTACAGTGGTTATGTGACTGTCGTACAGTGGTAGAACCAGTTAGTAACAGCATTATGGATATCTCGGAATCATATCAGTATGGATCAATCAAAATTCGTGACATGTTTAATCAGATGTTGCAGGGAAAGTGCTTGAAATAAATTTTGCAGCGCTTGTTTTTTTCCCTTTTGGTAGCGAAACATCCCCAGTGGCTGAATACTTTATGTGCAAGTTTATAGCTGGATGCAAACATTCTCACAACAGTGCACTGACTTCGTCACAAAATTACTGACATCACCAGGAAATGATGGATTGTACACACAGTTGTAGTGATTTCTGGCAAGTGCCCAGCAAAAGTGCTGCCAGGCCTTGACTCTCTCTCTAGCTGCACTTGCCTTCCTGAAGAGTCTGATGAACACTGGGACTATTCCACTATTAGTCACGGCTGTGTGCACATTTCCCTGTGTTTCTAGTGTCTAATACTGTCTCATTCTCCTCCAGGACTAACTGACCCATCTCTGTCTACCGACCCGGACTCTGTTGGTGTGTCTTAATAATACAACACGCAAAAAAAAAAAAGAGTACAAAGTGCTGTGTGCTAACTTGCAAGTGGCTCTCACTTGGAGGACTGTTTACAAGTGTTTTTTTCCGTGCAGTGCAGTGTTCTGAGTGTAGTGCTCCATTTCCCTCTCCAGTGATTTTTTTTTTGGCTGCTCAGTGCTTGTGTCTTGTGAGTTGGGTGGATGATGGTGCCCTGAGGACTACACAGTCAGTGGGGAAAAAAAGGTTGCATCTAGTCCCATCTCATACCCAATGATAGGTAAGGTAGGGGCATGACTTTATCTTATGTGAGAATCACAAGGTCGCAGTACGTTGATGTGATAAAAAAGCAAAATAAAAATTTAATTAATGTAATGTTGCTGATTAATTGCTTCGTGAGAAATAACAATGATATCAGTATATTAATGGGATATCAAAAATAATTAGCTCTGAAATTAATGCCTATGATGCTCAGCAGTCTTCCTGTGAGAGATCCAGGAATGTAATAAATTGCTTTTTAAAAACTCCACTCGGCCAAGTTGCACTGGCAAAATTAATGTTGATAAAGGGTTAGAAACTAAGAATCCGCATTCATCATGCTAAATATACAGAGAGAACCTTGTAACTCTCGCATAATGTTATCTGAAACAATATGAAACATGTTGCCTTGCAAGAAACTGTTGCTTGGCATTGTGTGCTTGCTTTTAAAGTGTCAGTTTCCTTGCAAAGTTAAAAGCTAAGACCAACATTTGTTCTTGGCTGAAGTACTCACATTGTTCTCTCTACGTCCTCAGACTATACCACAAGAATGTGTGAGGGGAAGGCAAGCTGACAGTCGCCATGAGTGAACTCCAAGCTACGGTGGAGTTCTCAGTGCAGCTCCACAAATTCTACAATGTGGATCTTTTCCAAAGAGGGTGAGTCCCAGCAACCATCTTGGCCATATTTTGTAAAAATTAATTCTGGGAGACGCAAGGGGAGACTAGCTTCATGATATACGTGTGCTGGTGTGCATCATAAATAAAGAGGACTGCTGGTATTTTAAATCTACTAGAATGAGGAAAAAGTTTAGATGATGGAGAAACTGCAGTGCCTTTTTTTCTGTAAATTCTGCAGTATTGAAGGCGTTTTTAAAAGTCTGTTAGTCTGTTGCAGCGGAGCGCCTGTAAACTGTAATTTGGAGTCATTGACAGAAAGTTATTTTGAAAATTTTACATGCACTGTCACATTTAACACAAAATAGAATTTGATAACTGAGACTGGTTTGCAAGTGATTTAGAGCCTGATGAGTTTGACCTCTGTATTTAACATACTACTGTACAGTCACTCATTACTCTAGGAAATATGTAGTTGAGTTCACTCTCCTATATAGATAAAGAGTCTCAGTGCTTGGACTCAGATGACCCCAATAATTTATTTTGTTAACTCTTGAGAACATGGTGTATTGGTTTTTTGGCCTCATCTTGCTGAGGTTAGCTGCTGTCAAATTTTTCTTTACTCCTTAAAGAGTAGGCGCCAGACTCTCATGGTAGTAAGGACAATATTCAACTGCCAAAGTTTCATGCCCGTCCGTGCAGACGTGCACAGAGATATGTCCTTGAATTTGAATCAGTCCATTATATCTGACTTTCCGACTTTTAGTATCAGTCAGAATTCAGAATTTGGAGAGCTTGACCATTGAATCAGTATTACAGTACAGTGCATAATTATCATAATACATAATAATAATAATAATAATAATAATAATAATAATAATAATAATAATAATAATAATGATAATAATAATAATAATAATCCGGGGTAGTGCTTGACCTCATCTGGGTATGCAGCATGGATCTTTGTTTATTATATCAAGTACATTTGAGCCTTTTTACGTAGCGCCCGTGCCCCCGGGCAGGATGACAGGAGGGGATGTGCAAGGTGCAATGCAATGTCTTATCCGTGGCCATTTTTAGTGAACTCCCCCGGGTGGTTTAGTCTGTGGAAATACCACCCGAGACGAAGCCAGAGGTGACCCTGAACTCTGCACAAGATGAAGGGGGTGTCCCCGGGTTGGGATCGAACCTAGGACCTTAACATCCGCCTCCCTAATGATCATAATACATATGCTATTTCCGTGAAAAGGAGTAGTTTGTGCCAATTAAGAGAACACTTACTCCAGGGGAAAAACAGCAGTGATTTAGATATTAAAGCTATGGCAGTCATGGATATATGGAGGTGAGAACTAGGCATTCATAAAATGTGAGGAATTTGCTACTGACATTTTTATTACTTCAGGGAAAATGTGTTTAGGTATATTATTTTTCATTCTGGTATCTGCTTAGCAAGGATTTTTGGCATGCTGTGCCAGGCACTAATTTGTAAAACTATGCCTGGTCTGGTAATAGGCCAAAGTATGGCAGAAACGTTTTTGAATTGTGCGAATGCAAAATACTTATTGAATAAATGGCAGCTATAAATATGACTCTAAGTTACATTCAAACTTTTTATTATCATTGAACAAAATGAGCTTCTGGAATTCTAAGTTATATCTGTTCTTATTCATTCATTGGAGAAGAAACAGGTGGGAGTTCAGGTCACCACTCCCCTTGTTAAATTACCTCAAATAGAAGTGGGAACATTGAATTCTTTTGTAAAAGTTGAAAGGGCTCTGATTGAATTTGAAATTTAAAATAACATTTGGGAATATTTATGAAGCATCATAAAAATCCTACGCCACAAACTTTACACTATTTTTCAATGATTCACAAGCATACATGCTGTAATTCATGTTAAAAATTAAGAAAGTAAACAAATCGCAACATTTCCCTTTAAAAGGATAATTAGTGATGTAGGAGACCGAAGTCACAATAAAAATAGGGTTGAAATATGACACACCTCAGTTAAAAATTAATATTGTGCAGAGTCAAAATTCTTCCCAGTCTAATTCAGGATGCATATGAGGCAGGGGCTGATAATGTAATGAACATTAATGACACAGGCATTTCAGTCAATATTACTTGTATGTCACCTGAATTTTGATCATCTGATATAATGGTAGTGGAATGAAAGTCATCCTAGGATGAGTGCAGTGAACCCAGGATTTGACGGCCCCTAATTTTGAAAATAAACCCACCATTGGACATTATTCTTTCTGCTTATGTACCCTGTGGATGTTACAAATAATAGTACTCAGCATACTCCCAGTAGCAAAGTGGCATGTGCATCGAATGTAAATATTTTTGGACATGTGGCCTTTTGATACTGGACCACAAATTTATGCTGTGTAATCATAGACATAGCCCATGTGCGGATATTTAATTCAGAAGCTACACTGGTGCCAGAATTAGCCTAAACCACCTGTGATTACTGTGCGGAGCTGTCAATTTCGGTGCCGCGTTTGGTTTGACGGATTCATCACTTTCACTGCACGATCATGACATGCATGGCACTGCCCAGGTATATAGTATTGATGTTTTACATGTGTTGAACCGACGGAATATTTTCCATTGAATAATTTCAGAACTATTGCACTATTCATATGCTCTTCAGTGGCAGTGAGAAGGAATCAATTCGGAAATAATTAACCTTCACTCAGCAACCAGGCCGTGTAATCAGGTTCCAGCAGCTATTACTGCAAAACCTCCTGCATGAACGAGCGTAGGGGAGGTTTTAGTCGCGAGTTGTGCCGAAATATTTCCCCAGAGAAGCTCCCATATGCATGTTTAAAAAAAAAAGTGTGACATGTTATGATTCCGGGCATATCCGTGGCTGATTTAGTTGCTCAGCTGTTAAATGGAGGGGGATAATTTTTGCTGTGTGTTTGGCTGGATCGGCACATACTACAGGGTAAAGTACGCTCTTTATCCTGCCTCAACGACTACAAAGCACGAAGGCAACTTCAGCTGGTATAGCGGGAATCCTAATGAACTTGACGATGACCGCACACTGCGTCAAACAGATCGTCGTTTTGGGCTGGAGCATGACTGTTGACAAAGTTGCGTGGCCGGAAAAGCGCAAGGGCGTGTTATTTTCGCTTGGCATACACATGCATCGGCGGTAGATTTTCTTTCAGCCAATGAGTATTAGCCCAGCTGCATGCGGACTGGACCGGTGATTATCTGTAATTTTGCGACATATAGTTTCACGTCGGGGATATTAATTTTCTAGTGCCACAGACTCTTTATTGACGTAGTACACCCAAAGTTGATGTATTTTCGTCACTATTTGCCACGCAATATTGTGAAATACATTTTGTTGTGAAAAACCGCATGGGTCAGGTGCACGGAAATATTACGCCAATAATATCCATACTGTTCGATATAGGTGACATCAGTATTTGTGTCAGTATATTTTTGAGCGATATACTTGTAGTACATATACGTCTGGCCTAACCAACTGGCTAAAGAGGTGGCGTCAAAGTCACGTATCGCCATACTGAAAGGAGTTTTAGAGAGCCTGGATGCCATCGTCGTTCATCATGTCTATAGTCAGGCTAGATAATCTACGTAAAATTTTTGCTGGCAGGTAGTGTTAGCGAAGCTAGAAAAAAAAAAAAAATCGACTCTGACGTACTACTAACTGTAAGAGAGAAATTGTGGTCGCTTTAATTTTGTTGCGAGCGTATTTCGAACGCAGAGCTTATGGGTTCTAAGGAAAACTTTGTCTGTGGTAATTCTAGATTTTCGCCTGGAGCAAGAGTTCCTGAATTGCACCTAATAAAATACCATTTGAAAGTTTTGAAGCTTTGGATTTTTTTAAAACTTACAGAGCGTTATTAAATTATGTGGTATTGGTAACGTGTTCCTGGTTCTTTTCAGACCACAATACGTGACTTTGGTTAGGATTTCCCACCGTCCTGGAGGTGTTAATCTTTGAAGTACTGTGACGGTTGATACGTGTAGGAGAAAAAGCCTTTAATAAGCTCCCAACGTGATAGTCCATTGGGAAGATTTTAGCAAATTACTGACTACTATTCAACCAAATCACACAGAGACGGAAATGCATTACAGTCAGGTATGCAGTACAATAATTTTCATCCGAGTGGTTTTACTTCATTGTCACTGTACTCTTGTTCAACCCACTTCGCAGCTTTTTCAGCAAGATATTATCTCAATACAGTGTCCTGTTCATCGATAGGTTACTGACTCCATGTTGCGACTGTAGTCATTTTTGGTACAGGACCAGCTTCCCATTGTTGAACACTATAGTTCATGCTGTAGCTTAGAGGTATAACTGGTATCAGAGCAGCCTTGTACAAAATGTTGTATACAAATTGCACGTTTTTCAAGGCTTGGAGGTTAGGCTGCAACCTGTGCAGGCAAGGAGCCTCCCTTAACTTGCTTTCCAGAGTCGTTTCCGTTTGCGATAAGGTCAATAAAATGAAGAGTAGGAGGGGGGGGGGATGCGGGGGGTAGAGAGGGAGCTTCAGAGCTGCAGACCCATTCTGCCCGCCCTTAATGTGGCAGCGGTTATTTGCATATCGGGAAAGAGCTCATTCCAGTGCTGTGGTGCTCCGTGCGAACCAAATTGCTCTTTGCAATGAATGGAAGAAAGAGGAGGAGGGGAGGCTGGGAGGTGGGAGTTACGGCGGAGATAGTATTGTAAACATAAGGCAATGGACAGGACTGGCGTTTGGGCAAAATCGCATGTTTGGGGAGGGAGTGATGGACCCTGATGGAGATGGTAATTGCCGTTGAACTAGCGGAGAATGTATCGGGTTGAGTCCGGCTTTGTGGCAGCAGGTGAGGCAATGGGGGAAGGCGGGGAAGGGAGGAGGGGATCGATAAGTTGATGGTTGTTTCAATATTGCGGTGAGTGCAGGGTTGGCCACTGGGTCAAGTCTCGTCTTTAACCTTCAGTGCTATTGCGCATTGGCTTTTAGGAGGAGGATGCAATGGGGGTGTACCGGGCAGGTACTAGAGTCGAAGTTGCCTAATTCGAGGCTTCATCGGGTCCTCAGGAAGTTTGAGGTACGGCGGGGGAAACTTTCAAGATGTGGAAGTTTGAGTTATGGAGGATTCATCAAGCACGAAATGACTTCTGGAATGTAGGCTTACTTATCACAATGCCAGCTTTCAGGCCCCTGGCAACGGCCTTGGTGCTTTAGTTCTTGATTTTTTAATTTTTTGAAAACGAATAAAACGTTTTCGTATATAGACATTGAGTTATGTAATCTGGTTCTACTTTAATAATTTTTAGGAAATTTTTGCCTCTAACGTGCTGGTTACAGAAACGCAATTACGCATCCAGATTACTGATGAAACTTCTTACGCCATATAATGGCAGCAGCTCTCTAATTGAGATTAAACTGAATGGTGATGTTAATATCATTCTAGGCAAGTTCCTAGAATGTTATTTTGAAACATTCCTGACGGGTATACGTAACTGATGTGTGTGGAATCGATAGTAACCTGGGGATATTATTAACCTAGATGTATAAATTTACTGCTGTACCCCCATGTGGTATAGTATTTGAACACATAGTTGATCTTGTTTCAAACCAGCACGTATTATTTTAGCAGCTAAAGAGAAGCGGGAGAACAACCTCGGACATTTTAAATCAGTGTTCCCGTGAATAATCCAACACAGCTGTAATGCATATTTCAATTCGCTGCACTTTAAACTATTAAGTATACACTCCCAGAGAGCCCAAGAGCTACTTGATGTCCCCTTATTTACATATCCCGCACATGAAAAATTGAGCATAGATGACGTAAGACTCACCACATGAAAAAAGTGCTGGTTAGGATCCTCTCAGGATTTGCTAACAGGAGTTGAGAAGTTAGTCATAATTTCCCCTTCGTTCATCCAGACTTTAATTGCCCTTAGCAAATTAACAGGGTAGGCGTAATGAAGGCGCGTCATGATATAGTTGGGAGTCTGCAGCCTCTCTTTCGGTCCTCACGCTTCTTACTCACTTTGTATATCGTCCGGCTTAGATTCGCCGTAATTGGCTTCTTCGCCTCCCCCTCCAGCAGGCCGAACCGTGCTTTAGACAATTACCTCAGGAGCCACCGCACCCGCACAATCCGCCATCGGCTACACAAGAGGCGGTTCGGTGAACCTTTCCAAACCGGTGGTGCGTATTTGAGTAAGGGCAAATAAGCAGCTTGGTTGCGGAGTGTAAGTCAAAAGGATTCATGTACAGTACCTCTGTGTTGCCGTTGGAGAGGAAATGTCAAAGGTTAGGTGTCGAAAATTTGAAGGATGTTACTACTGGGGAGTTCTCCGAACTTTCCACTCTTATTGACCACTGCCTGCTGCATGTGGGGTTCTTAGTGTGATAATAAGTGCAATAAAATTAGTGACGCATCCGGAACTGCATACTATACATAACGTACCGTATATGGATAACAAAATCTGGGGATTGGGCGTGTTGTAGTTATCCAGGATAATTGTACTGTGGTGAACAATATTATGCACAAAAATAACTCGAATAGAGGACAGGTGATGTGGAGTGAAGCTAATGGAAAAGCATGGTAATGGTTTTTCATTCCTATGAAGTTTGGGGCTGGATGCGAAACAAAGGTAATACGAATGTAAAAATTTTAGTGCAAATCCAGGGTGACCGGATGCCACTTACATAGATGTAGCGTTGTCCATCATAATTTGGCTGGAAATTGCTGTTCATGTGGTTCGAAAGAAGTTGAAATTAAATCGGCCGTGTTAAAATGTCTGGGCGTATTGGGTGGAACAAGTTATTTTGTAATGTTGGTGATTGTAATATTGAGGATCGACATGATCAGGGGTATAGTGTAGCCATTGATTTGCACTGGTATATATACCCTGTATGTAGTTTGCTGCTTTCGAATAACATTATTGATGAATAACCTGTACAGGGAGATACTGTTGTAACATATGTTACGTTGAATTTAACTGAAATCCGTGCAGGAGTACCCTGCACGGATCGTTCGAACTGAAGTGCCCTTTTGACAAGGATAACAAGTTGGACAGTGATGAGATCTGCAGTGTTCTCTCGGGGATACTCTTGGAAACTGTCCATATTTTCCAACTAGACTGCAGACATATCCATTCAGCATGCATTTTCGTGGATCCTGCTTCGAGCTTTCCCCCCGTTTCAATAAGAACAGCCTCTGGAAGTCGGATTTTATAGAGATCAACTGTGTATTTCAGACTTCGTGATGCCCGAGTCGTCCTGCGGGACTCGAAAATGTAACTTTGTTTGGACAGAATTACGCGCGAGTGGCTGTCCAGGAAAACTATTGTTGCGTCCACATTTTGAATAATTTATTTTTGCACTCTGTGGCTGTCACATACTGGCCATTTGTGGATTCTCATGATTTATTGCTTATGGAGAAAATGCTGACCAACTTGCTATGTTGCAAACGTCGCAATCTCTTGCAATGAATAAATTTCTCGGTCGCATCCCAGCAAGTCAAGATGTGCATGTGGTGCGTAATGCAGCTGGAGAAATGCAATTCGCGACACATTCAGTGCCTTTTGGAAAGAGCAGGTCCCCATATAAATCCGAGGAGCAGGACTTGGAGGCCCAATATCCCAGCCACTATTGCAGAGCACGTTTCCTTCCAGCGATCGTGTACCTTGCAAGAAGAAAGAGGTTGGAGCGAATAGGGCATTGGCAACGTAGCTCCGAAATTCCAGGGCATTCCCTCCACCGATTTTCATATGACTCGATAATGATCTTCCCCCGGAATTTTCTAGGAACATATAGAAAACGGAGACCGCTTTTCACAAGGAATAATTACGAGTGGTGGAGAAAAAAAAAGAACCCTTCCAGTTCCAACCCTTCTTTTCATCAAGTTTGCAGACGAAAAGGGTGGCGCTCGCAACTCAGCGACGGCTTGCTTAATTAAAACATCAAAGGGCGACATGCGTGCCCAATCGGGAATGCTAATGTTTTAGTGCAACACCGTCGCTATTTGTCATGGAGTGGGCGGGGGAGGGAGGGGAAAAATGCATACGGTCCTACCGCTGGGAGCACCAGTTTTTTTACTGGATTCCAACAAGGTAGTATTATTTAAACATGCTAATTCGGGGATATTTTCATTCACACGTTGTATAATGTGGCGAGGTTCCGCAGGGGGTATTGCCACATTTCGGTGTTGATATGGGTATAGAGATTGCTACAGTTGGAACTGGCTGGTTGTGTGATAAATATTCACAGAGCGTGGTGGTCACCTCCATAGGGTGTCGCAGCCCATTAGTATATTAATAAAACTTGGAATGATGAGAGTAGCATTGGCCAACATGAGGTAAACTTTATCATCATCATCTTATACATATTTCAAGACGTATGTCTGTACGTTCCCGGTGCAAATCAATACGGAGGCCTCGACATATGCCACAGGGTGATCATTAGGGGTAGTTTTTAACGGGGAAGGTTTTAGCACATTGGAATTGACCTCCGAGGTCATCCTTGGACGCAGGAGGCGAAAATGCAGAAAAGCCTACCCTTTATTGTTACTCTATGGAAATGCAGTCATTGTTGTCGCTGTTACATCAATGAGTTACTCTGTTTATACTCCTATGAAGTAGAAATGCTAGTAATTTTAAAGGCATCTGAAAATAGTCCACTATTGACATTCAATTCAAATAAAAAATCATATCATTCCCTATGCAACTTTTCCAACTTTTAAGATCAAAGGAACGGGCATTTGAAAAGAGCCTACAACCCCAGGCAACCCTATACGTCACATCTTACCAGGTCCACCATTTTTCATGAACCCATCGGGGAGAAATTTGCCATATATTTTAAGAAATCTTATCCGCCCTCCCTTTCTCCCAGCGATAAGAAAAAGAGGCTTTCCCTCATTTTGAAAGAGACGTGATGGGCTCCGTTTTCCTTCCTTGGTGCTTTGTCATATTTAACCACCGCAAAATAGAGGGTAGGGCGGGGCAGATGGGGGGAATGATAATCGGGAGGGCTCTTGGTTCTATGAGGTTGGTAGCCCTTCTTGTATGTTACCACCATGCGTGAGAAACTGCCTGGAGTGATGGCCATTGCAAAGCCGAATGTGTCTGAGGGGAAAGCGATTTGGAGTCGCCGTCTAACCATTTGGAAATTGACCCCAACGGAGGGAAAAATGGAATTTGCGCGATATTTTATTGGCGTTTTGGGGAGCGGTTTTATGCACCATTCCAACTTGGTTACTTGTCTTAATGCAGTGGGCTAAGAGGAATTGGGCAGGGGTTTCGTGCAAGGACGTTGTTCTAGTGCTGGGTCATTTCCAGTCATAAAACGCTCCGGAGCTGGTTCATGCTGGGCAATTTTTATGCCCTGCGGAGAACGGGCCTTTTTTTTTTTGACACCACTGCAGAGTGTGAGAGTTTATTTTCAATAGTGATAAAGGGAGAACCATAAATTAGCCGGTAATGTAGTTTTTAGCGTTTGACAACCGGCCCCGTTGTAACACGCCCTAGAGGGAATTTACTAGAGTAAAATAGTATGCTTCTTGTGGGTTTCCGATTTTTCAGAGATATGCTGCGAATCACTGACCATCTCGCTCGAGGCTCTGGCTGGTTATTTAAGCCGCGCAAAACAGTAGTTTGAAATGTTATATGCTTACTATTGTTTTAGAACTGCGCCCACACAGAATAACTTGCTTGCTGTAAGTAGGTTCGCATTGAATTTTCAAAAATAAACTGGAACTGTGCCTGGACCATCGAAAAAGTTGGAAACTGCGATTTAGGGAGTATGTTTCTGACATCTTTATTGGAAACGCTAGAGTCTGGCGTAGCGATGCGATGTCCAAGGATAGATGAGTTTTCATTTTCGTGAAATAATGCATTCGCTAAATGAAAACTCATCTCTCTCTCTATCTCTCTGGCTGACGTTTCTTTATTCCTGGATAGAAGCAGGGGCGTAGCTGCTGGCCCGTTTCATCGCAATCTATCAGCCATGAAATGAAGTTGAGAATTCCCAAGTGTCCAAAACTTTGTCCCCGATAGAACTCACTGCCTGGAACAGCTTGCAGCATTGCGGCCGAAACTGCAGGGCGTGTGGACAAGCCGGACAATTCATTTGATACTGTAAGCGTACAGAGTGGGTCATTTTGTCAGATGTAGCTGTATCATCTGCCGAGTAACTAATGAGAAAGCAGGCCTCCGAAGCCAGAGTAGAGGTCGATTTAGTTGGTGTAATTAGACTCGGTTGATATATGAGTACGCATGTACAGTGTAAGGATTTACTCAAATTAACTCGAGCTGACAGGGACAGCAGGCAGAAAAAGGAAAT
This sequence comes from Catajapyx aquilonaris, assembly GCA_000934665.2. Lineage (NCBI taxonomy): Eukaryota > Metazoa > Arthropoda > Diplura > Dicellurata > Japygidae > Catajapyx > Catajapyx aquilonaris. Next base: position 71,530 of record KZ538233.1, on the reverse strand, counting down.
ACCAGTGGCTGTTCTTCGCTTGTCAGGATAGCTGTTGATAGCGTTATAACCCATAATAGAAAGCGGGGTTTAATACGGGATTATGCTAATCACTGTAATACTACACTATAGTATTACAGTGATTAGTAGGGAAATTCATATTCTGCTGGGATTAGGCTGATGTGTGAGAAGTGAAGCGTTAGAATTCTGGATGCGATGCATTTTTTTTTTGGTTATAGCCTTCGAGAGATGAAGTTACTTGATAATGTGATTTACTGGGCTTTGTGCAATACCGCATATATTGGACTGTAGAGTGGTGGTAGAAGCTCCTTTGAAGTTTCGCCTTGAAAAGCCTGGAAATGGACATGCATGTGGCAGAGATTAGGGTGGAAACGAATGCAGTATTGTCTCATTAACGGAACGCCAGATTAGGTTTGATGAGCACGATTATATGTAGGAATTTTGTACTTATCCTATCCCTGTAAGTCGTACTGCACGCAGGGCAATAGAAGTGCATTGGTCATCTAACTTGCAGGATGAACCACCTACTGTGACCTTGGTCCTTTTTGTTGCCAATTTATTTATGGCATTTGTAAACTGCACTTAACAACGTTTGTGTCGCAGTGTTTTTTGAGCCTGGCTTTATCAAAATTGCAGGCCCATTTTGTGTCCTTAATGGCTTTGTTATGGCATATGGCAGTTTTTTTATTATTGTAAGAATGGCAGAATATTTTCTCGTTAACATTACTGGTTTGCGTCTTCGAAGTTTTAATAGCTCTTTGGTGATAGGGGGGAAATCATGAAGGAATTTTTAGAAGGTAGGTAATCTGCATCTACTCACGCGTACGAGAAGTTTATGGCCCCCAACTTTTTTTTTATGCGGCAAACTTCCACTTCTCAATTATTCCAACTTTGGGCGCAATTTCTTGAAGTGAGAACAGACCAACTCCGTACTTCACAGGTGTAACAGTTAGGCTTGTGCTGCAGTTTTTTTCCAAATTTTTTTTCCATCTTCTCTTTTCCATTCGCTTCACAATGTCTTTGTTCTTTTTCCCTTCTTTCTTTCCCTGTAACACTACCACTGATATTCCTTTCAGCCCTACACCGACAAAAAGAAGCGATTTGCATAGAATCACTGCAGACGTCTCCAAAGTTAACTTTCGCAAATCGGACTGGTACCCAATACAAATTCGTTATCGACTATAGGGATAGTTTCAGCAAGAAGTTGGCCCAACTTTCAGTGAATGATTAGTGGCAAGGGAAGAAAACCTGGGAAATGAAGTGGGGGGGGGGGGGCTTCCATTGTGTATCTTGTTGCGAGTGCGATAATTAAGTAATTAGCCGAATGTTTTGCCGATAATGCCGTGTAATTAGGCGGATGCAAGACGAAGAGGAGGTAGGTTGTGACGAGAGACGATCATTGGCTGCTGCAACGATTTTCTTTAGATAGCTTCGGGCG
>KZ538233.1:0-70037 GCA_000934665.2 Catajapyx aquilonaris | reverse complement strand
GGGGGGGTGCTCTTATCGGATGGTTGGGCGCCACTAAAGGTGTGGTGGTGACGGTGGCGTCTACCGTGAATAGTCTTAAGTTAGCACATACCTGTATGGAGCTTGAATAGGCTCCGTGTTATGAATGAGTGCTGAATTACCGCTAAGTGCTCGGGGTGGTGGGGCTTGTATAAGTTATGTAACCGAGTGCATTGCTGCGTGTGTGTAAGAACAGTACAGTGAAGCTATACTTAATGAGCATTACTGATCAATTCATGTTGGATTGTGATGGTGTTAGTTGGTACATTGCCTTCTGATGATGAAAATCGGCGTATTATCGAAATTACAAATCATTTTACAATACTTTGTAGTGATCCTGGGTTAAGACCTGTATCCGCTATCAATTGTCAAGAGGAATTCAGTGGGCTAAACCCAAGTTAAGTCAGGCCTTGATGTTGATAATTGATATGGCGTATTCGGTTGGTATACGTACTGTACATTATTTAATCGATAAAAATGTCATTTATTCCAGTAAATTATGGATGGAGAGCGTATTGTAGGCTTAATGTGAAACAAGTTCACCTTGTACGAGCAATACTGCAGCACACTCTGCGGCTTACCTGTATTAAAGAGGCTTAACTAATGGAAACAGGTTTCAACCACCTTGTATTACGTACCCGCAAATAGGCTGAGGTTTTGCGAGTTGATAATGATTCGACCAGCTTTCACAAGCTGCAGCTGAACAATCTCGTCACTCTCAACTATATGAAACTGGCTAGCCCAAAACAGTGTTTGACACGGAAAGTCTCTTCGGATTATACAAGCCTCACTTCCTGTCCGATGCAATTTGTGACATGACACTCGGACACGAGACGAAACAAAAGTCCATAATAAGGGGAGGAAATGCGTTGGTGTTAGAGAAAAATTGGGCCTCTCCAGGAATTAATCTGTGGAAAATTAGAGCATGTTTGTATATTTATTTGGAAATGATTTGAATAGTTTAAGGCTACCATACCTCAGCACAGGTTGGACTGAAAGCTCCTCTTGAACCGTCACCATTTCGATCCGCAGTCGTTGCAACCGGAACTCTTTTGTGCCCGCTCCTCTCCGCCACTCCCATAGAATGGCAGCCGAGTAATGAACATCGGGGATCAGCCTCACAAAACTCCTGGTATATGTACGTAAAATATCGGAGGAGTGTGCCGCGGGAGAGGTAGAAACCCCTGGTACTAATGAAGACGAAGGGCTTTTCATACTCCGAGGACCAGCCTGCACTTGATGGCCGCCCATGGCTGACCCGCTGCTACAAATTGCTCTGAGGGGCCTCTCTTATTATAACCGGTGCCCACCGCTGGCCCTACCAGAATTTATGAGAAGTGGGCGGTTAGGCATGTCTCACCTTGCTCGATAGTGGAGGAAATACTTGGGTTTTTATGAGGGCAGACGGGAGAGTTATTTTGTATGATCATGATATCCAGCTTTCTTTACCAGCAGGCTACTGACCATTTCCTGTCAGCTTACAGATAATGTACAGTGTTGGACATTAATCGCGTCATACTGCTTGCGACATTTACTGTTGCGGCAGAAGTGTCAATCGAAGTGTGAGCCGTGCGAGTAAGAAGAGGTAGGCCTTGAGTGACGTCACCCAAGGGCTATACCATTTCTTACTCGCACGGCTCGCACTCTATCACTTCGATTTGCACGTATGCCGCATCGGCAAATGTCGCTAGCAGTATGACGCGATTAATGTCCAACACTGTACCTACCGCTTTAATGTGACACCGGTCGAATCCGGTAGGTGGACTGTGAGGTGATGAGGCTACACGGTTTGTAATTTGTCCTGTGGTTGAAGCCAGCTGGAATGAACAACGTCTTTCCTGAATGATGGGGTCAGATAGGATCAGCTGGAAGGCGATCCATCAGACTCTGTTTAAAATTCTTTTGGTACAAACTATAGCGGAAAGTATGAAAACAAATTCCAAATGCTATTCCCTCTTATCATAACCGGCGCTGACTCTTAACCTGTGGCCCTCACCTCTCCCACCTCGGATGGAAATATATGAGCCTGGGATGGCGAGAGGCATTTCTCACCTTCTTACTCTATCTAGGATTTGGGTAGATTTACCGGGGAGGTGGCTGCCAGATCCCATATTGATCCCACCTCCCCTCGTCCCCACCAACCCTCTTCCATGTGCTAGGCAAGTACTTGCGGACAGCCCGTGGGCAAGAGACGTGGAAGTGCATGGACCTTGCTTGTTTGATTAGTGACCCAGGACTCATTTATCTGTGGGTGGCCGCCACGGGGCGAGCGGGGTGGGAGGGCGGGGACTTGCGGGGTCAGATGCTTCGGTCGCATTTTAGTTAAGCTAAGCAGTCTCCCACCACTGGCCATTGTGCTCGGTAGGGTTATTACTCATTTTGAAGCGGAAGTGGCGGGATGGGAGGAAGTAGCTTCATTTTTTAATATAGAGATGGATTCTAATTGGTGCACAGTTCTCTAGGGTGGAAGTCGAATCCTGCTTGGAAATACTGTGCAGTCACTATGTCCAGGACGTGAAGTAATAGATGGTTTCACAGAAGAATGACAGACATTTGCTGAAAGGCAAATTGAAGATAATGAACAATCCCGTCATTCCATGCATTCTTGTGTGCTATATATGAACCGAGCTTGCCTTTTCGGGTTATTGAGTTTCGATTTATAGTTATGAGGGCATATTTGAAATGAGGCTGAGGTATATATGACCAATGTAATTTAGCAGTCAAATTTGCACTTGATCCATAGCATATCTTAAGGTTGGTTCACATCATACTACAATGATAATCACACATAATACAGTTAATGTGTGCACACTGTTGCTTTCCCAGTATGATGCTCAGTTGTAGGTGTACAACTGTACATTGATGGGTGTGACGGAAAAGGTTCATGACGAGGCGAGGCTGGGGGTATAGGGAGGGGTGAATTGCAGCAGCTGCACCCATGCCCAAACAAGCTTCGCGTTGGGTTGTGCACTTTGGACTCACACTAGTCGATCAACATTTTCAAGCTCTTGCTGGGTTGCTGCCCAATCAATATCAGCCCCCCACCCTTTATATCTCCCATCCCCCATGCATATGATTTTATTTGAGCCCGGAAACTGGGGAATCATCTTTGATGTTAGTGCAGGTACGTCAATTTGGACTATAATGGATCGGCTCCTTGTTAGTAAGGCGCAGTGCATAGAAAGGTTGATTGGAAAATAAAAGGGCTTTTTGACTTCATCATTGAATCGAACCGCAGGTGGATGCTGTCTATGAAGACAGATGAGATCTGGTGAGTGGGAGAAGGCCAGGGTAAAGGTGAAGCTAGGGCTGGATGGGTGTATATCGTCTTTTGGTTGCCTGGATACCGGGACTGGGATGAATGCGGTAGTAGCTGTGCGTGCCAGCTGGCCAGATGTATCCTGGAATGGTGGAGAGGGGTATGATGGGAGAGTGCACAGTGCCTTTCGATCCGTTGGATATTAATTTTTATTCGTGTAGGTTCGCAATTAGCGTTATTAGCAATTTCGAGTTTGTTGCTTTGAGAATAATTGTACGCATGATCTGGTAAATGAATGGGGGTGTAATTATGAGTGTGGGGGGATGGATTGCGACTGCGTTGGTTTTTATAAATGGAGCGTATAAACCGACATGTTAAAACCGAAGTAGTACGTGAAGTTTGCATCTTTTATATAGCATACAGTAAGGTGCTTGTAGAGTTGTGGGCAGGATGTGTTCAGTAATGTAAATTGTTAATCTTTTTGAATACTTTATATTTGGTCATTGTACAGTGCCACATGTGACGTCATGAAATGGCTTTTTGGCCGTAGCACAGTACACAAATCACGGAAAAGGGAGGAGTCTTTGCAAAATATTATACCTTTTTTTTCTTGACAAAGGAGAAGTTATGGGTAAGGTAGATACGTGATCTGTGAAGTTTCCAAAACAAGTGTTGCACATTTGAATCTCATTTGCATGTTTAAAACTTGGTTGCCATGGAGCTCCAGCACGTGTTGAGGATGACAAACTCCGCCATTGTAAAAGAACAAAGTACACCGACATCTTTTCATCCTACTTGAATATAAATCAGAACCACCGTAATAAAATTACCTCATCTCCCAACCGATTCTTGCCATTCAGTGGTCCATTTTCAAAATTGAACGCCTCCATATATAATTCCTTTCCCTCTTTGCATCTGATCTGACCGTTTACTAGAAGTAGAACCTCTTTACGACGATCAGAACTACTTTTAGAGCTCCCACATTAAATAACTCTGTTTACTCTGCGGCCTTTTGAGTGTTGGTTGGGAGTGCAGGGGGTGCCAAAATGCTAGGTCCCTACTGCCAAATTGCACCGTAGCAGAACGTTAGCCGTCCCCTAGTTGACATGGGCTGGGTCATGAATGGAAATGGTGTCGGTTTTACAACTGAAGTGGGTATGGTTGTTTTGCAAGCGTTGTCGTCGCCTCTCTTTTCACTGCCCCCGGATTTTTTGTTATCCGGAAATGCCAACAAGCAAATCGCACACGTCAGCTGCGATGCACATAGCCAGAAACGACTTGGATCCCGCGACTTTCTACTCGGAGAATTTCTTGCTTTTTCTACCTTCTTCTGTCTCCTTTTTTTTTTTCTTGCTTTCTTGGAGAGCTCGACTTGCAGAGGGGGGAACATGTCTCTTGCTGTGAGTCGAGGGAAAACTCGCAGCTGCCATGTCTTACCGAATTCCGGACCAAGTTTCGTTTGGAGAAGTTTCGGGAGCGATATGTTATAGGGTGAGTCTAGAAGTGTGTAATTGGCGACGGCGGCTCGAGTGGCAAATGCGGGCGTCTAATTTGTTGGGAGAAGAGAGAGAAAAAATTAAGAAGGTTTTTTGCCTTTTTTTTTTTTTTTTGAAGAGAATATGAGGAGGCAGCTGGCGATGTGAAGTTGGAATGGCGTGAAAAGGGGTGATGGAAAAGTTTGAGGGTACGAATCTTCTGGAGATTGCAATTTTACGGTGTAGACATGTTTTGGAACTTGCTGCTTCCTGATACTAAAGGACAACCTATCATGTATGGCTTTTGGTAAGGGCAACTTTTCCATTTTCCACCCTGCAGTTGTTGGCGAATTTTCCTGCTCGTGACATTAATTCCGTCATATTGCTAGCGACATATTCCGATGCGGCAGACGTGCAAATCGAAGTGATGGAGTGCGAGCCGTGCGAGTAAGAAATGGTAGCCCTTGGGTGACGTCACTGGCTGGGACCACCAGCCGGTGACATCACTCAAGGCCTACCTCTTCTTATACTCGCACGGCTCACACTTCCATTTACACTTCTGCCGCATTAGCAAATGTCGCAAGCAGTATGACGCGATTAATGTCCAACACTGTACTTGTGCTTTCTTATAATTTATTAGCCATATATGCTCAATCAATGTGCTGTATAATGGAGGTTGGTGGTTGATGAAAGGGTTATCTGGAATTAATTAAAGATATTTACTTAACGGAACGATGTGGGAGATATATGTGGATGCATCGATGTAGCCAGCAGGCCCACATCCGGCCCCTTTTGCATTATCCTGATTGGATGAAATGGGTGAAAAAGAGTGGTGTGTGACCCGGGCATATTTGGATGCTGTGGAGGAGGTAGGAAATTGCACTTTTCGCCATTCGCACACATGGTGGTAATTATTTCAATGGCGAGGGGTGAGAGTCGGCGTTGCCAAATGTGAACCCGAGCGTGATTTGGGAGGGTGGCTCAGTCCGTCGAGAATTTCTGGCCAGGGTCCCAAGTATTTGCAAGGACAAAGACGTGCGAGTAAATCTGAGGGTCGTTTCCATCCTCACATGCATTATTATATTCTTAGGATTTTTGGCGAGGTTTGAAGGAAACGGGCTATTTTGCGTTGAGAGATTAACTCACAGGTGATGTAACTTGTTTCCGTGGTAAACATTTGAAATGTGGCATCGCTGTTGCTTCCAGTCGGGGTTTTTTTAAAGGTCGTACTTGTACCAACAGTTTGAGGCTTGTTTAACATTAACTGCTGCACTGCAGCTACACCGATGACATTGGCCACCTATGTACTGTAAACATGCGGTGAGTCTAATTTTGATCTTGACCGGCCTTCGAGAGGGATGTTGGCCACAACATAGTCGTATTTTGATGCGTTGCAGGCTGCGGCACGTTATTTTCTTGCCAGTTACTCGCGACAGTTTTAGATCACTGCAGGCATATTAATGTATAATCTTATCATTGTCGTGAACCCAGTGATTACTCGTTAATTGCTGAATTAAATCGGGGATGTCGCAGCTTGTGGACACATTTACAGTAGACCTACTTGTGGTAATTACTCGTTGAAAATTTATTTATCAAAGGTCAGTGGTGTTGAAGAATGACAGACCATGTCACATATTTACAGCGCTAGCTTGTAATAATAGCACAATGCACCAATGAATTCATATGGAATGTATACTGTGTGTGATGGGTTATAGTTGTGACATACACCATATGATTTGATAATAGAAAATCTGACTGAAAGTTTGGGGGACCAACCGCATGTAGCATTCATAATGACATGGAAATACTAATTATGTACAAACCTTGCTAATAATAATGTCTGTCCCTGGTAGCGAATGGTAATGATGCACTGTAGCCCATTAACTCTAATTTCAAACTCTAGTGGTAGACAATATGACCCCATTAAGGAGAAGTCTGATTAGCTGCTTGCATACTGTGCTGTGCACGCTGGAACGAGGCACCGTATATGTCATTTGTATCCGGAAATGCCACAGTTGTCGAAACCCCGCGGGGAATTTGAAAAAACACAATCCTTTTTTCGACAGCAGGGGCTTCCAGAACACATTGCCAACCCGAGCAGCATCCGCCATTATGGGGGGNGGGGGGGGGGGGGGCATCGTCCGCTCCAGTCACAAAAATCCGGACCCGAAGACAACGCATGATGTCATGAACCTTTGGGGAATGAGGTGTGAAAGTGGGGCTTTCCGAAGCATTCGTCAAAGTCTCTCACCAGGAAATGGCAAAAACGAATGTCACGTTTTTTTATGCCATTCGTTTTTTGCACAGAAGAGAGCAGAATTAAAAAGAAACGTCTGACAGAGCTTAATGAGAACCCGGCTGGGCTTGAAATCACCTTCGGAGACGGTGCTGCATTCTGATGAGCTTTTCACGTGTTTCTTCAGGGCATATATCTGGATGTAATTAGAATGGCGATATAAAATCGGACATGATGTAGTTATTAGGCCTTTGTGACAGATATAGTAGGACTAGAATCTTTTGTACATCAGCACAAAGCGTCACGTCCCATCGTCCATGACGCTATATAATTATGTATTCCAAACTATTGAAATCATTGTGTTCAAGCAAATGAGCTTTTAAAAAGGCTTAATTTTTTGTCACCGCGTGAGAGTAATGAAAGCTAATGAATTCCAGCCCGCTAATGGAAATATTGTATGCAGAAGACCAGGGACCTATTGTTCTTCGACATAATATGATCCTTTAAATTAAACGCGTCCACGTTTATTGTTCAGGCTTATTACTGCCGATTGGAACTTGTTCCCGCATTTTTATTGACGTTTTGATTGGGCGACCTCTGCCATTTGTGAAAATTTGACGGCATGGTGATGCATTAGTTATTATACATTTTGAGCTAACTCATAAGAAGCTGGTTACAACTCTATGTTCAGTTCGTTGAAAATGTTACCATATTTGTATCCGCGATCAATAGAGCCGCTTTTGTTTAGGTTTTAAAGTAGTGTGGTTCCCAAGTTCAGTTGATCCCACCCAATTGACATTCCACCTGAGGCTTTAGGATACAGCCCAATTCCCACGGACACGTCTGAATCGATGAGACTGTATGCTACCTGACCTTTTGATTGATTAACCTTCACTGTGCAAGCAAATGGAAAATGCCACAGCACACTGATGTCACGAGAGAGATACCGTAACTGGATATCAAACGGTAGGAAATGGGTACTGAGTGGGCCATAATTCGAGCGGATGCGACTTCTTACATGGTTTAGCCATAAATTGATAAAACGTCAGAAAATTCCGGACGGGGTCCAAGTTTCCGGCCTCCAACTTGGGAGTTTCTGAACTTTTAGGAGCAGATAAGCCATCGAACTCTGGGACGAAGTGAAATCTTGGATACTCATTTCCGGAGCTAACAGTCGAGGGGTTTGGGTTCAATCGAACCGTGTTTACCAACAGATCAAATGCTTTAGAATTTTGTTGGGAAAGGTGGTGGGAAAGGGGACAACTGGGACATTTGGAGCGAGGGTGTCTCTTCCAGTTCTGGGCCCGGTTCTGCTGTTGCTAACGGCTTACTTTTATGGGCACGTTATGTTTTATCGGCGTATTTTTTACTGCGAATTTTAATGTACCTCCTTTGCTGCTGGATGAATTTTTATGTAGTGAGTGTAGAATTAATGTGCACGGGTTTTTAAACATCTTGTATCTTACTAGATGTGTAATCGCTGATTGTATATTAGATGGGTAGATAATGCAGTAACGTATAACTGAATAGCATTTGTGTGACTGGTTTTTGATATACCGAGAATTTTTGTGCCTTTGTATTTATACGAATCAAAAAATAAGCCCTTACGTGAAGCGAAACAGCAAAAGTGGCCATGATATTGGACGCAATAATTCTTATCATCCAGGTAATAAACAAGCTGCACTAAAATATTATGGTTCCACCTAGTGAGCAGCGTGGCCTGTCTTTCTACTTCATTCGCATGCATTGCTTTTGATTAATTTCACATTCTATGTAGAACACATTATTGTGTAAAATAATAATTGTGGTGGCGCTGATCGTATTAATACTGTCACTTTTACTGCCAATTGCATATATGCCGTGAATTTAATCCCATTTGCATTAGAGCAATGGGTAAATTCGTTCCGTCTCGTTTGGAAACCCATCGCAGGCTTCTTGTCCAAAACCTTCCTCATCCATCAACAAGATCCATCAAGCGCCTGAAAACAGATTTTCTCCATCGGTAAAATTAAGTCCGTCAAGCACGCCTTAAAAACGCTTCATTATTCCTCTTCACTTTATTTTCTCGCTTCTCCAACAATCGCATGCAAAGCCCGCGGCACAGTATGCTAATTCTGGCGGAAAAAAAGGCCTGATGATCTATACACTTTGGCGCAAGGACTTTTGCTGATGCTTGTCTGTTTTCACCGGATAATCCTGACAATTTTCTTCTATCTGAAACTTGCTTTCCCATTATCCCTTTTGGTGTAAGCCTGTTTCCCTAGTGAGTGTGTTCTATGGATAACTAGCAATTATCTGGAAATTGCATGGTTTGAATTTTAAATGAAAGCCATGCTATGATTAGAGTTGATTTACACTGCAGTCTATATTGTTGTTCGAAGAGGACACAGGTTAATAGGTAAACTTCATGCTGTATTTGTTGTGAGTTTTCTATTCACGACGCGATTAATGTCCAACAGTGTACCAGTGTTGTGATCTACTATTTTTTAATGCATTGGTTTCCATATTTAGGTACTACCAGCTGCGAACTTCCCTCCGGGTGTCGCCAAAACTGCCAGTGAAGGTGGAGGTGTCTCTACCGCGCCAACAAAGTAAGTAAATTTATTACTCTCCTGTCGTTATTTTATTCCGCGCTATTTGGTTCCCTCTGGCGCCAGGCGAGCAAAAGGTTTCCTCAACTGCCTCCTTTCAACTTTTCTCTTCTCTTACACCACCCCACCTCCCACTTCCAAGTCTTGGACTCGGGCAAGCAGATTCAGCCACTTTCAATTCCTTCTCAGCTCAGTTTTTTTTCTTCCCCCCCTCCCCTTCCCGTCTTAAAAGAATCCAGAGATTGTCACAGTTGAACGTACTGATCCACTGGTGCAGAAATTGGTTCCCTCTCTATTTTCTCTGTGAGAGTTGCCGCTATTATGTGCGTAGGCAGAATGAAATTGCGGAAGTTTCATTAAACGGGTCTGTTTTCGGAGCGAATGGAATTTTTCCCGTCCTTCACTGTCTTTTATTGGGCAGCAGGACGTTACTAACGTGGGCGTACTAGAGGTGACCTGTGCTTACGGCTTTCATGGTATAGGAAGCAATATGAAATATTGCAGTCAATTTATTCAACAAAAATATTTTAATTGCTCCAAATGTCAGACCGAGTAGGAGAGACGTGTATTGAGGATCCGTCTGTGAAGTGGTGGGCGGACATGGCGACATTTTTTCAGTCTTCTGCCCCCTGTATATAGCGGTTCCATGTTGTCGGTTGTCGAAGTGAATGAGACGGAGGAGTCACGATGACGTTGAGAGGCTCAAACGTGCGGAAGGAGGTCGCGGAAGAAGAGAGGAATCAATATGATCGCGGAAGAAGCTGCGAAAGCACCGTGAGAGTAGGACTGGCTTAACACAGGGCAGGGGCTGGCTTTAATCAGATAAGTCCAGCAAGGTGTGACAACTCCAGTTATCAGATGTAATCAACTTTGCTTGCACGAGGCCCACGATGAATCAGGGTGGCATTGTAGATGTGAATTAGATTTATGGATCATTTCAGGAATGCGTAGTACGCCCGCCTCTGACACGATGATTGGTTAAGTGGTAGGATTTGGTTCGTTGGCAAGGGTAATGACTTTTCGCTGTCCCGACCACCATGGTTGGAACTCTGAGAGAAATCACGGTCGTTAAAAAAAAAAGAGGTTGGGTACGCCCAGTTTGCCTCTTCCCTGTGGCGTGTGATTTGCTGGCAAAATGTGGCGTCAGTTCGGCCATGTTGGGAATGCGTTTTTAGCAGATTTTTTGTGTGGATCACCTCAGGCGGATCTTGATCACTCTAATATTTCTCATGCGGCCTGCAGCTTCCAAGCATGTCTTCCCTCATGGGGGGGACGAATTACTTGGTATCACAAATGCTAACGGCTGCCTATTATAGTGGCACAAATTACGTAGAGCAAGGGCTTTGTTGCCTCCGGCCTGCTGCAGAGTCGCACGCTGGTTTTATTCTACAGAGTGCGCCGAAAGTCGTTCGAGATTTGTATCGACCATGTCTGCGAAATCCATCACAGCGAAGGAGGGCTTTGGCCTTGTCCCGATAACTTATTTGTGCAGTAATTTTCGTCCGAATTGTACCCGGTTCCGGTTGTTGAAATGTTTCAGTCTGACTGTGTACGAAGTTTGAAAAGAGGCTATTTACACTCGAGGGATTGGGCGTCCCCCTGAGATGTAAATGTCTCTCTGGAGCAAACGTGTCAAGGGGTTGGGTTTCACAAAAAAAAAAAAAAAAGTTCATTTCTGCACTCACATCAGTCGAGCCTGGTCCAGGGACGAACAATTTGGAAACTCGTCACGCGTAGATGCCCGACAGTAATTGCGTCGATAATGCCACCTGGGGTCCTTCCGTGCCAGTCTCGTTTGGCTCCTCGTTTGACCAGGCGGGCAGGTGGAATTGAGAGTCCACTGTTCTTCCTGAAGCTGAGATGCGATCCCCGGGCACCATCACATGGGAGGAAATGGAACAAGAGGAGGGGTAGGGTGTGACTTCCTTTACGCCTATTTGCACACCTTCATCTTCGTTTGCCTTGCAAATCATCGGTCTGGTCTCGCAATCATCGGACTCAAGGATGCCCCACTTTATTAAAGTCGGACCTTAGGTATCTGGACATACGTACGTTTTGGACATCCCTACCGTCCCACTTTCTTGGGGTCTATTCAGCTGGAGTGTCCGCGGATGGCGATCGCAGTAGTGAAGGAGAGGCATAAAGTTGGCCGTTCCCTGGCAGTGCAGATAGAGAGAAGCCATGAAAGAACGATTTATGATCCGGAATAACGCTGCTTGCAACTTGGAGACCGGCTTTTTTCCCCTGCTGGTTTACCTATCCGGCTGATGCTCCTGTTTTACACTCCTAGAAAAAAAAAGTTCTGGCCCGGGATATCAGGGAAGGAAACTAATTGAAAAAAAAAGGTTATCAATCTTCTGGGAGTCTCATTTCAGAAGACTCGATTCGAGTGTACTTTTTCTGCAGTCACGTAGAAAATGTCTCATCCTGGAAGTTAGATAACCTATACGCCTCCCTTGGCTTGCGTTTGGCCTAGATGTCAGGCGCTGGTGGGAGCAGGTCCTTTGACTTGATGTCACCTTAGCAAGAGCCGTGTCTTTTCCAGCCCGCCAAATATTCGTAGTGTGTTTTTCCGCTTCCATGACCTTTCCCAGAGGAATTATTCAATTTTACAAGGGTAGGCGGGATGCTTTTGTCAGAGTCAGATGCTTTTTTCCTGGGATGAAAGACGGGGGCGGAGCAGGTGGGCCATTGATCTCTGGGGCTTTCAATTTTGTGCGGGTGGAGGTGCCCCCCCACCTTCCCCCCACCATGTAAAGTGGGTCAGGTAAATGTCCCCTGCCTTTAGGGGGGTTGTTGGCATTTTGGGAGCCTGATTAATCGTTGGGAGGACGATTTTTTAAGGGGGGTTAAGGGGAAAAAATTGCGACGGAAAACATGGGTTCAGTGCCACTGCCATTTTCTCAGTAGACGCAGCGATATTACTTGGGCGCGGAAGTAGCAGAAAGTAGCTATAAACAATCTGGGGATCAAGATTAAGTAGGAAACTGTCATAAAGTCGCAAGGTACGGGAAATGAGTGGTAGTAAAATTATATAGCTTCAGACTAAGGCGAAGTAGCAAAAATAAATGCGCGTAAATAGACTCGTAGTGTCTGATAGGATTAGTTTCAATTTCGATTCACTAATGGCGGACAATAATACTGATTCCTGAATTTAGAGGGTATGTGTTGGATGATTTGTTATGTGCAGCAGTCAGCAGATGGGTACGGTGAACCCTTCCCATTCACCTACTACGCTGGATGTAGTTTCCAGCAGAGAATAGCCAACCCTCCAACCGAATCAAGGGAGCAGTTGATAACTCTAGAAGACATTAGTTACCCCCATTTTTTCCTTTCTTATAACAGTATGCGTGGCGTATAGGAGCCTGGAATTGTACCTTTGGGAAGGCCAGGGTTTCGGAGTGCGTGTGGGAACTGGCGGGCTGTAAAACAGTCAACCCTTCTGGCTTGTTTGCGGCTGGGTCCCTCCTCATTTAACTTAGCTAACGTGTAACTTTTCTCTCCAGTTAAATAAATATTATTATCCTCTGCCAAGCCTACAACTTGGCCCATGCATGAATTTGGTGAAGGCCTGTTGCCAGGCGGTCGATAATATGCAAGCAAATGAGGAGCTACAATGAAAGTTAGAAGTCTGGACCCCGTGGAAAAGTGATGTAAGGTTTTTCTGTCCTCGGTGTGGGGGTACAAAGTGGATTATTGGAAACTGATAAATATGACCCCCCTTGGAAAATCAGCGCGGGGGAAACCCACCGCTGATTTATTGGCAGACGGGGAAACCGTTCCTCCGCAGGAAATGAATTACGACACTTGTTTGTTTTAAAGGACTTCTTCTGGAGGAAGATCACCTTATCTGCTTAGTATAGAGAAGATATTCTCAACTAATCAGTGGGGTAACGGATGGGGCTGATTAGCAAAAAGTGCTGGCAGAAGTTTGTCGGAGCAGGGAGAAGGAATGCGGGATGAAGTTTAAACTTAATTTCATTTTCAGGTAGAGTTTAGGTAAATTCACTTAGAGGTGGGCTGTGAGGTTTTCTGCGATAATTTAAACTTTACTTTGTGGACGGAAAGTTATGTCGTCTGCAGCCTTTGTCCCCGCGAGAAAGGAATTAAAACATGGTCTAAATTGTACTACCAGTGAAAGCTAATTAACAGTTATTTGTTCTCTTGTAATTCTTGTTGAAATGTGACATGAACATTGGTGGAAACTTTCCTTTTAATTTGGGAAAAGAAAAGGATTCCTAAATCTCGTCTTAACCTCGTGTTGTATAATTCAAGTGTGGAGAATATTCCACCAAGCTCATCCCATCTTTAAGCAAAGTAACCTTGCGAAATGATATGACATTGTTAGTGTTGTTTTTGCAAGATTACTGAAGTAATTTCTAGATGTGGGTGCTACGTTAATTTTCTCCTCGACATTCCGGCTTTTCCAGTTGCATTATGCTTTGAATTCAGATTTAGCTCCACATATCGACTTGCAACGCGGTGTAAACATTTGCTATCCAAATTCAGCACTGTTAGGCTAAACTTCAAACTTTTCCGTGCTTTCCGTTTGTCGACACCGCGTATAAATTTTCATGCCGTTGTATTACATGAATATGGAGCGGTTTTAGACTGCTTGCTTAGAGCGTCTAAATGGCCGCATTAATATTATACGACTTCCAGCATACCAACTATTGCACCGACGAAGCGGCTGTCACGCTTCCGGGAACCCCGTGATTGCATCCATTTGTGATACTATTTCTGCATCGTGGAATGACAAGGTGGATAGGATGGGGGTTAAAATTCGGCAACAGGGTGAGGGGAAAAGTTCCCCATCCTCCAGGCGCTGGTTTCTAGGGGGTACTCGTGAGACATTAGATCGATTCCCTACGATGGTGCGTAAAAGGAGCGCCTCTCGGAGTTGGAAATAAAGCAGCTCATCGATCCCCCCCTCCCCCTCCTCCCTTCCTCTATACCTACCCCTCGACAGCCTCCCTCGACATCACCATCCACCCTCTCACCCAGCACCCCCAGGACCTCACATTTTGGATTACTTTGATCTCTTCCACTTCTCCCGCTTTATTTGGCCTGTGTTGCCAGGCGATTTTTTTTGTAACTTCTTTTCTAGGGTGTTTCCAGCTGGTAACCGTGCTACGCGCGTCTCTTGTCATGTTGCGGCACCCCGGACTCGTGAATTTTTCAGCAATTGTAGCCAAATGTGGCTCTTTGTTCTAACTCTGGTGTAGCAGAGGGACTGCATATTCTGGAGGCGTGTAATAAGCATAGCTGTTTTCATGCCACCTGAAATATATAGTAGCTATATTTAGTGCAGTAAATTTACTTACCCTGTATACTGTATAGACACAAACTTTTCTATCGATCATTTGATTCTTGTTTGGAAAGCTGGAACAAACAGTGGACACTGGAACAAATAATCTGAGAGGTTTTTTGCATGGCCTTTTTACCACTAGACCCCCACCATTTTTTTTGTGTGAATGCTCAGCTAACAGTTTCCAGTTGAGGATTATTTTTTGGAGGGTGGGCGTTCCGTGTTTTTCACGTTCCGTGTCTCCCATCAGAGCTGTCGGGGACATTTAGCATTGATTTTTCGGTCCTCACGAGAGAGAGGAAAGGAGCTTGTAATGCATTGCGTGAACAGGGGGTTTTCCCAGCAATTGTGGGAAGGGGAGGAGCTCTTAATTGCTCAATACGTTTGCAGTGAATTGGTAGCGAAAACGGGTGGAAATTAGTAAACACGAAGGCCATGGGATTGGCGGAGCGTTTTTTGATAGGTTACATAACGCCGCAGGGGAAAAGGCTGTTGCCATGCTTGGAAAACGGGTTGGGAAAGTGCTGGTTAAATCGAAAGTGAATACAGTATTTACTGTCTGCAAAGCATACATAATAGAGTTTCTTGGCCGCAATTTGTGGTGTTGTATCCATACTACACGTTAACTAACAGGCATTCAAAATCGATGTCAGCGTTCATGATTCAGACGTCGATTGGGGCTGGCAAAACGACAGCGATCACCGGTGTAACGCGAAACGCTCATGACTTGCTTCCGCGATTATTTTTTAAAAAACTGCAGTACAGCGAGCGTAAGTGTTTCGGTCTCATGACAAAAATGACACGTAGTTTCCTGATGGGCTACATATTTGGAGACGCGATATCGCGTCGTATCTGCTCAACTGTTTGATCGGTTGGACATGATGCTTTTTGGCAGCTGTTCCGTGGAATAAAATAAGCTTGGCTGAATGTGATGCTGTGACACTCCTAGCACGTCTCCCTTGACATTTGTGGCATTGCCGGTTTGAAAGGTTAATATTTTATTTTGAGCAAGATTGTCTGGACTTTTATTGGTTCAGCTTTAATATGGCGGAATAGGCAAGGAATGGGATGACAGATTTAATAAAAGAGGGAATGTGAGGTATTACTTCCTGCTGGAAAATAAAATTCGTCGTCTTGGCAACGGCAGAAGAGAGTCGGATAATACGGGCCCAGGGTGATCTGTTTAATTAAGAGAGACCTGCTTTGATGTATGCGGGAGTCCTCTTCTCTCTTACGCGCACTTCAGAGGCATGGGCAAAGAGGCTTGTTGTTTTGAACAGGTCACTTGTGCCATTTTGAAGCACACTGTGACCTTTCAGATTGTGCATGGCTGGTTCGGAAAATATTGACAAAAATGACTAAACAAACCGCCCGTCATAAAATCCATTAGCTGCGCTACATTTCGCTGAAACAACCGAGGGTTTTTTTTTTTTTACCTGTTCATGCCTGCATGACTATAACGCTTTGTGTTGTAGCACAATGAGCACATAATGGCATATCAGTTGATCTACCTGTGGTCCACAATCAGCTATGTCAGTAATGATTTTTGAATTAAAAATGGAATTCAGCCTCATATGCTGCCTGATATGACATGTAGTGGAAAGAATCTGGTCGTTCTTGAAGTTAGGTATGTGCAAAATGTGTAGTGCAATATTTAATTTGCATTCAGTTGTACCAGGTCTGGGTTTCACAGCCACCAATTAGACAAGGTAGGAAACCCCAGTTTGATCTAGACCTATTGTTGTGCGCAGGCGTGTAAATAAATGCAGGACTAATATTCCATCCGGCAGCAGTCATGTTTCCCAAGCTGAAAATCTTAAGAGTCAGACTACAAAATGAAGGGGGCCCGGAGGAAAGCTGCAGAAACTTGGAGACAGGCTTAAGGTGTTGGGTTTGTTAGTGGAAGAAGTAGTTGGGAATGACTTCTGATTGATGCCAGGGAATTACCCCCAGAGCGCCGGGAGGAATTCCAACCAGGAAGTTAATAGCAAACTCCCTCTGTACTTAGTCAAAGTATACGATCTGATTTCGGCGAATTAGCAGCGTCTTTCGTCCTGAATTTGTTTCCTCTCTGGCACCTGTTTTTTATGTCAAAATGCAGGAAAGTTGGCAGGAAAATCGACAAGGACAGTGTATAGTAAATATAAATTGAAAGGACGCCAAGCGACAAGTGTATCCTTTCTCCGTGGGCTATCATTCACAGTTGCCCGGACCCAGCATGGCTTTGAAGGGGCTGCACCCATGTAGTACTCCATCCCCATAAAAAAAATGAAGCAACAACAATGTTATTTTCCGGAGGAGTACCAGAAGTGTTCCGGGCAAGTGTGCATAATAAGCCTGGGTGTTTCAAGTGCGAAACTTTCCCCAGCCATTGAGGCTGCCGATTAATTCCGGTGCTCGAGCACATTGACTAGATTAGCCACTACTTTCGGCTCAAACTTTGCTCAATGAAGATGTGATAGTCCATGTTACATGATCTCGTGGGAGTGGAGGAGTAGGGGGAAGACTGAAACTCTGATGGCGTTTGTAAGCGGGCACATCTTGAGCCGTTATCCTAAAGAGCGCCAGTTTGGATTGGCGGAAGCAGATGATATTCCTGGGGCGCAGGGTTCCTTTTCTGGTTCACCAGGCCCTAATTGCTGCTCGGGACCAGAGAAATTTTCGGCCCAAAAGGATTTGTTCTGCCGGAAAAGCTGGGAGCCACCTGCTCGCTTGCGTCGGTGAACTCGACAAGGATTTTTAAAGAGCCACCCTACTGGATTAGTTCTGCTGGGCCTGGAGTAAGTTGCGCAAGGTGTTCTGCGTCTTCATATTGTGACGTATATTCTGATAGCATCAGTTCTTAAGGGCAATATATTGTAGTACACGAATAGTTGTTCCAAAAATTGTGCCTATCCATTGACATGTTTCTAACCTATTTCGTGTTTGTATGTGCAGTGCAGTATTTTAAATAATAGTTAATTAAATGGAACACTGCGACGAGCCTGATGGAACGCTGGAACCAACACTGAACAAGGTATCCCATAGAAAGGGGGGGAATATTTACCACCTAGATGAGGATTGCACATTTACGTGTGATTAGAGACCTCACCTAGCCTAAACATGTTTTATGACCCTTTGGATTCATGATTCCCTGTTAATTAAAACATGTAGGATAATTAAAGTTACATAGACCCTCTGTTTAAGTCTTGTTATCAGCTTTGATCACACAAAGTGGTGCGGAAGTGAACTGATGAAATATTGCATTATGGCCAATTAGTCCCAACGTGATTAATCAGCTGGCTCAAATCGAAGGGCATAGCACGGTAATGAATGTCAACGTAATGTATACCTGGGGGCGTCGTCGTCGGTTTCCAAAGGGAGTGCAAATGGGGCCAGGATGTTGTTAACCACATTTCTCAAACTTCTCGGCGGCCATAACTTATTTCACATAAGCTATTTTGACAGGAGGTTTAATTTCGTGAATGTTTTAGCTATATAGTGTACTATGTGAAGCTTTCATGTCCTGCATAGAAATGCGCTACTTTACTCACTTTGTGATATTGGTGCGTTTTGTTTATAGGCGACGTATGCAAATTCGCGCATGCCTCGACATACTCATAACGGGCAGTGAACGCCTATAACAACATTCCTGGGGACGTTCTGGATGACAGGAATGGTTTGATTGTCTAGTTGATAATAATGCATGCAGTACAAATGAGTACTGAGAAGAATATATTTATCCTTATGGAATAGTGGCGCACCGCCAACATCTTTGTGTTGCGGGGGGGGGGATGCAACCAATCTCGCACGTTGCGATATTCTGAGATAAGCATGCAAAGTACTTAGATCTACAGTAAGCTTTAAAACGCTTTCTTGGTTCATATAATGGCTGAAGTTTTGCAAGTAATTGCTTTATCTCCACTTACTTTAAGTCTTACTGAAACCACAGAAGCTCTAATATATTTAAAGCATTATAAATGTCACGAAGCCTCTTTCCATTAATGATACTCGTATGCTTGATAAATTGCAACGTTCCTCTTACAAAGGGTCGTAAAATGTGAAGCTGCAAAAGGAATTATTTTTTCGTCGCTTACCAGGGAGAGGATCCAATATCCTCCTCTCTTTCCATCCTTCCCTTTTACCCTCACTTCCTCCTTTTCTCTTGATCTTACGATATGGCAGGTCGCAGAAAGAACGTCCCTGCGCAATATCTGAGAAGTCCAATTTTGTCATAAGCCAACACAACCCACTGGTCATTCGCACCTCATTTCATTGTAAAAAGTCATGATAACATTCACCTAAGCTACAGTACCTAAGCTACTCCCGCAAGTTCCTCCCGCCATTGAACGCAACAGAATGGAGGCATTTAGCACTCTAGCTTGTGGAGTTCTTCGACCTAGCCGAGTTGAATAAGCAATAAGGCAGCGACTCGTGACCTGCACCAAGAGGATTGCATTACTTATCAAGTCTACTTGAAGATTTCTGTGCGGACCATCGTTTATCGTGCCGTTGTAGGGTGAGAGTCCTTCAAGTGCTTGACACCCTGATGAAGTGCAGAAATAAGATAAGCCTGCCAGGAAATTATATGAAATTCGGAGCACTTAGCGACGACGGTTGACATTACGGAGAGTGGTCAAATAGTATGCACGGATTTCTGATTTTTAAAAATTTTGATTGCGAATTTTCTTAATAATGTTCCTTTCCCAATTATAGAAGAGCGTCTGGAATACACCTCCCTAGTCGTCCCTGTTTAGCATGTAAGTCACTTGTGTTTGGAGAGCCTGGGAGGAGGGCCAAATTTTTCTAGCATGAGGAGCAGAGGCGTGAAATTATCTTCACATCTTGAGTTAATAGGCTGACAGAAGCGGGCTCCCTTTGTCAAACTAATTGCTCCCATTGAGACGTCGCATTGGGAGGGAGCGGCTGAAAACTGGAGGAAACGGAGATCAGATGGAGTGTTGCGAGCTTCAAGTTCGTCACACTCGCGCCCAGGAACGTGACCCAATGCCATCTGGTTGCAGAACTCTTCCCTACTGTTCCGGGACGGTGCCTGCCTTGGGCCGGAAAATCGATGCCCGGAGAAATCCGGGGGAAAAGGACGGATTCACGGGCGGAGAGAGAGGGGGAAAGGAGGCTAAAACTCGGGGAGCCTGGGATCTGGACGGGATTAACTTAATGTGCCAACTGAATATAATTGGCCAAAAAAAATTGACGGGTTTAGTGGGATAAGTTGGAATTTTTGCCTGATTATTTGTTGGATTTTTCAATTTTGTCGACATTTTGGTACTGGTTGAATTAATGTTACACAGGATGGTTACGATACAAGCTATTTGGAATTCGAGTGGTGGAAAAGGGCTCTTTTAATTGGATGATAATTCGCTTGAACCGAGAGTTGGAAATAATTGCGTGAAATCCCGTTTTTTTATACTAACGTCATTGATTATGAGGCTATGTGACAGTACTTGAGCCTGGAGTGATGTTATTATTACAATTGAATTATCTACACCTCCGTATCGGGTGTTACGCTGTGTGTGGAAATGGTATTCCTTCCATTCTCTCAACTTGGCTGTAATAGGGGAGGTCGATGATTTGCTTTGATGGGATGGGAAATAATTGGCCAAAATCTACTTGCTGCAATTTTGATCGGGTGTGAGGCTAGGTGTTACGTACTTGAGCCCATGGATAATCGCATGTACGCAGGGGTGCAGGCGAATTAATGCGAAGCTGCACAACTGGGTTGAAATGCTGCATGCGGAGATAATGGTGCACATTCTGGAGGGGGCTTTATAATACGATGGGATGATGACACAGGAACTTCACGGGCATTATCAACCGTGTGGGGGGTGGTGTTGCTGCTTCCTGCTTCCCCCTAATACCCATCGTAGCAAGCTCGCATTACTTTGCATAATTGATTCTCCATATTGTTTCATCTCTTTCCCCTCGGTGGATTTCCATTTAAACTTTTTTTAGGAGTCCAGGAGGAACAGAGAGGGAATACCGAGGAAATAATTACTGCTCCATTTTGGAAAGAGTCGGTATTCATATCTGCACCATTAACTGCACAGTAGGAATGTAGTAATTCAGCGAAGTAGTGAGCTGCGGTACAAAGCTGTATGCTTCTCCTTTCTTTTGTTCTAGCTCCCCATGTTTACAGCATTTTCCACGGGCCTTGATGCAATTGATGTAGTAATTAAGTGGTCGGAATTTTTAATTGTCATGTTTGTTAGGGTGGAGGCAAAGAAATAGAGGAGAAAAGGGTAGGTTATTTTACATTACACTATATGTGAATAGAAACGCGGGTTACACGGAACTATGCGCATTAATTAACCTGGATGCCAGATTGGACTCGCAGTGGCTAGTCGTAATGAAGGTACACGAACGTAATCCAATTTTAATATGCTGCACGAAGGAGTTCCAGACCTGGAAGGAAACCCCCGCCGGGCACTTAGCTTCAGCCACAATTTAGTGTACAGGGTGCCCTCAAAAGGCACTGTGCAGCCGCTGGAGATGAGGAGAGAAGCCGTCACAGTTACTCCGACTTGATGACATGGGCACTCAGTGGTCAGTAAGGTTCATTCCGGTTGCAGACTTATAGCCTCAACCGAGGCTGCCACTGGACTGATTACAAATCGTGTAGTCTTCCTCGTGGCCGCCCCCGTCGATACGCCCATGCCCTCTACCAACGAACATCACAACCCATCCAGACTCCATCTCCGGCGGGTGTCACAGCATCCAACCATAAACCCTAGGCTTCACTTGCATGTGGACGAGAACATCGCGGCAAAATCGGTCAAAGAGAACGCTTTATTCTCTGTGAGAGAAGTCCCACCAAAAGCGAGTATGAATGGGTACCTCCCTCAACCGTCGCAGACAATAGCGCTCATCTTTTTCCCATGTACTCGTCCGTTGCACCGCTTCATCCCCAGGGGCCTCATTAACTTTAATCCTATTTGGGCAACCTGGCACAATCAATCCTGGGATGGCCCCCCCTCCCCAATTTTGGCGGGGCTTGCCGCTAAAGAAAGCATATATGTAGAGTGGGAAGGGAGCTGTTGGTGGTGGTGGAGGACTCAAATCGATGAGAACCGGGTTTTAGTGGGCGGTTCCGGAGTGGACCGAAAGAGAGTGCTGGAGTCTAGAAACCGCAAAGTTCGGTGCGAAATCAAGTAGCCCTCTCTTACAAATGACAGCAATCACACCAGAGCGATGTTTCACACCTTTTCCGGGGTCATGTTTCCGTGGGCTACGACATGATTTTTGCCATGTGGAAGTGGATTTATGAGACCTCGGGCCTGCAGTCTTGTCACGATTTTTATCTGTGGGATAATTCTTGGGGTGGTCCAGAGGGAGTCATATGATGGCTTCAGGTGCGATAGAAATGGGAATAAATTTATGGAAACCTGGCTTAGTCCGGATATAATTAGGTTATTCCAGAGGAAATTGAGCACTCCAGTATGGAATAACATTTGCTTAAGTCACTCTAATCTTAATAATGCAAACATAACCTAGCGTAACCTGGAGTCAAAATTCGGTGTGAGAACAGCACTGTTTGACCTTGTTACCAGTAGGGTACTTATGCATAATATTTTTATGATAAATTTTTATACGCTCGTGGTACTGGGAATCACCGTGCTCAACCTGACAACGGTGCGTGGATGTGATTAACTTCACAATGCCCGTAAACTTGCGTTAGGTCGTGCAAACTGCTTGAGCAAACTGAATCCGTGGTAATTAAGGCCAACACCATAATCTCGTTACAGGATCCGAGCTTACTCTACCGAGTTGCATCCTGGGAAGCTCCGCCGTGAGCCAGACCTTCCAGATACTGTATCGCAACGAAGAAGTGGTCCTGGACGACGTGGCTCTCTTCAAAGCTCATCTCCTCGTAGACAGCCATAAGGTGAGAGAGAAGCTAGAATCAACACAAATTCTCCGAGTTTGCCTCGACACACAATTGCTCGGTATTGACATTGGGCGCTGACATGTGGTGGTAAACAGTGTAATTGTTGTGTACCGAGCAGCTTGGTATTGTTCACGTTTGTTCCTTACCCCCTGAGTTTCAGGCAACGTGTAGAACAATTGAGGCTCTTGGGTTGCATACAGGGTTAGGATGAAACAAATTCTCCGTTGATCTTATTTGGTACCTAGTTGGTACAGAGGCGCTCCTCCTTTAGGAAGCGATCTAGTTTCCAAAAGGAGGCGAAATTGTAGATTGACAGACAGCCAAAAGGATTTTCTTAATGAGGCTCTTATTTTATGCGCTGCTTCCCAGATGCTGATTAAAGTCCGCATTTGGCATTCCAGATCGAGGAAACGCTGGAACGCGCGGATTTCCAGCTCTCGGTGGAACTTTGGTTCACGGAGAGGGAGCTGGGGCTGAACGGAGGAGGGGGAGGAGGGGGAGGGGGCAACGGGGGGGTCAACATGGGCCTGGGTATGGGTATGGGGGTCGGGGTCGGGGTTGGGATGGGGGGAGGGATGGGAATTCCTCCAGGGATGGGTGGAGGAGTGGGAGGGATGGGGGGAGGAGGGGTGGGAGTTGGAGGAGGGGGAGGGGTGGGAGGGGATTCCCCGGCGCTGGTTTGCGTGTCGGCGAGGACGCTGCTGCTTCACTTCTCGCCCACCAGAGGACTGCACTACCACCTGCCAGTGCTTTTCGACTATTTCCACCTGGCGGCCATCTCGCTCACCATTCATGCCAGCCTCGTCGCCCTCCATCAACCTTACATCAAGTGAGTGACGTTTTTTCAATTATAATTCAGGGGGAGCGGGGGATGGGTGGGAGTGACGTCGACACATACTTGTCAAACTCTTACACACACGTCAGTAATCAGATCAGGGATAAGGACCTTACATGACCGACATAATTATTTTTCTCTTCACTGCAAATGTTGGCAGACTGTGTTTGAATGAAACCGCATATGAGGCAGTACAGTACAGCAGGTTCTTCCAATGCACCATAATATTTAAACTATTTCATGGGACGCTAATAATTTCATTATGGTGGTTCCTGTTGATTGATACCAGATTTTCGGAAGTGATGTGGAGCTAATTAATACCAAGTGATGAAAATGCATTATACCGCATTATACAGAAGGGTGGGAAAATTCCGGGGTGAACTGGAAATGGGTGGGTTGTTGGAATATATGGATCTTCATTCTGTTATTGAAATGGGGATGAATCATGCGTGTGAAACAAATATCTATTGAGAGACCACATAAAATGACAACAACACTCTCTGGTCTAGACGTTCATAATTTATCATAATAATCGCTCCCATTCTGATGATATGATTCAAGTTAATTCTGCTAGCAAACTTAATGATGGATTCTATCGTCGGATCGAGTTATGCAACAGTTAAATTAATGCAAGTTATAATGCAATTTCAAAAATTCTAGAGTCTTTGGAAGAATCTGTTCATTAACATTGTACTACTATACAGTACACCTCGGATTAAAGCCACATTATACATGTTTAAGGTGCAGTGTATAAAGGCTTGGGTTCCAATTAGGCCGCAGCCATGACCCGGGGTCAGGTATTATCTTTGAATTCACGTAGATTGCCCGACAAATGACACTAACTCCCGCTGTGGGACGGGAAAGGTGTCACGTGGCCTCGGATCGAGGATATACATATGTCAGTTTCCCAGAGGACCGCACGTGCATCATACGGGACAACGACTTGTTAATCATAGGCTTTGAGGGAGAAAATCTGCACACACACTCGCTCACGTTCCCTGCATTTGAATGCGCAGGCTCTTCTTTCATGATCCAGGTTCACACTGAAATGTCGCAGCATTTTAAAAATATTCTTCACAGCTTCTTAGTGTGATAGTTTCAGACTCTGTTTTGGGAGCAGACTATTATTTTCATGATTAGAGACAGGTGCAGTATAAATGTTAGTAGCCTGGAATTTTACTGCACGTTTTGTTTCACTTTGCCGAGTTAGTTGGATACGTGGAAAGCGCCGTTACGAAGCGTATAATTGTCAGTTGCGTGTAGGCGCTAATTTGTTCAGGCAGAGCTCCAGCTGGGCGACTCATACACGTCTGCTCACGTATTGGAGCGCGATATGAGGGGACCTATTAGCCTGTAATCCTGATTGACCTTAGGCCCTGAAAAGACGCTAACTTGCGAGCGAAGGTCACACATCCCTCTTGATCCTCGAGTAGTAGCTTAAAAGCGGCTATTAAAGCTCATCGCGCCTGACGTCAGCAGTCAATCTTGCCCATTTGGCACAAAGTAGACGAGGATTAGCCTCATTACTCCAACGGATAGTTTTCCCAAGGCGACTAAACCCATTTACACAGCCTGGGCTGACATTGACACATTAGGAGGGATTCACCTCCCATGTGAGATACTAAGAAACAATTCAGAAATAATTACATAGTGCAATGATGTAATCCCACTTTTTCTTCCCTTCATGCGAATGTCAGGAAAAGCATCCTCCACTATGTGCAGAGTTGGTGAGTGTGGGTCCAGGTTGAGTGTTAATGTGCATGTGCTTTTTTTGACATCATTTGTATGTAGCTTACCTGTGTAGTGTTGATTAAAGGCCCGGATGAAACTTGGGCCCGATTTGATTCGCTAAACGAGGAACGAACTGGGCTCGTTTAGTGTCTGGATGAAGGATTAGTAGATAGAGCCTAGACTAGATAGGTAACACCAAGGCCGTGGTGGATCGCATGTCGATATTAGTTCTCTCTGTGGGATTGCTGTCACTCATTGGTCGAGGTGATTAATGAATTAGTATGCAAGGGGAAACCCAGCACATTTGAATAGCGGTGTTTCCGCCAATAATGAAGTGTGCTTGAATTTAAATCCGGCCTTTTGTAAGGTAAGTAGCAGGTGTATCGAATGTGTGTACTGTAAGACTTTTTGGACTGCCCCTTACAATTCACCAGCACAAGGTTTGTCGGGCTCGAGGTCAATATCGCGATCGCAGATAAATATTACATCACTCTTTCATACTCTGTAGGTCAATATCACGAATAGGAATAAATATTTCATAAGCCTTTCGGAATGTGAATGCGGATCCCCACCCCCCTGCATTGTTTAGTACGAAAACATTCCAGGCGCGGTTTTAATATTACACCTACATTAGAATTGGCTCCGGAGATCTGCAGCCAAAAGAATGGCACAGCATACGGTTTTTGTTACTGCCGGAATGTCAATTGAGGGCTTGCTGGGAGGGGGTTTGGAACACGCGGAAGCAGAAGGAATGGAATGAGCCAATTTAATCCCAGAGGTGGATTTCGTATGCGCAGACCCAAAAATAATTGGGCCCAGGCGCATCCGCCATCGGTAACTATTTTGCCCCCGGTTAGTTAGGCGAGGAATTAGTTTCCACACCGAGATGGCCACGGTTTGTTTTCTCGTTAAAGCAGGGGCGGGGGCGGGAGTGGGAGGGAATAAAAAAATCGCTGGAGGTACAATTTTTCACATTGGTGAGTTTCTTCTGTGGAGCGTTTCTGCTGAATTTGGCCGGTTAGGTGGAGGGTGTATTGATTAAACAAAGCTAGTTACATTGCAGTTTTTTTTCAGGCCGGTTATGCCCTTTTAATGCACTTAATAACTATATGCTAATAGAGAAGCAGTGGAGTCGTTATAGCGTTCGGTTGTGGTTGTGGTGTGGAACTGATAGAAGTCGGGTACACAATAATGCACACCTTGTTGTCGCATGTAGTCTCGAAGAGAGTCTGTTGAAGAATTTATCTTGTAGTTTTTTTTTTCTTTCGAAATGCAAATGTTGGGCCAAGGAGAATGCTTGATGAGAGCTTATTACCACTTTCGCAGCATGTTCCGTACCTCTCGTCCATTGCTGTCACTTTCATTAGGCGTCCCAGTGGTAGCTGCTACCTGCCCTGCCTTGGCAATGACCTACCTTGTGGCCCTGTGACATTTACCCATTCTACAGTCAGTGGTTACATAAGCACCAATGATTGCTTGCGTTTAAGCCATTTTTCTTCATTCCAGACAAAATCGTAGGTGTGGGATTTTCTACTGTGTGGGCTGTGAGATCCACTGGGACCTCTTGTCTTTACATGGATGAAATACCCTGGCAATTTCACTATACGAAATTTATTGCTGGCACCTAAAACATTCCCGTATGAATTTACGCACCTGTAATTAGCTCCTGCAGATAAATGTAACCTTGGCTCTCGCCCTAAGTGCAAAATGGCACGAATTTTCGACAGCAGTCCTGTCCGCATGACTATACTCTTGATGAGCATTGCATGATTGAACTACCCCCGCGGGAGGAAGTGCGGACAGGGGACCAAAATTTGTAATTTTCTCCCGGACTCTAGGATTATCCATCCCGGAGATTACTTCATCCGAGAATACGCCCGAGACGCCTTTGTCCACGGAATGGGAGAGCTTTTATATGGCTTCTTGTGGTTCATGTCCGAGGACCTCCCTCCTTGTATCGACTTCAGATGAGTGTTTAATTCCGGAGACGTGCAGCTCATGGCTCTTTTTTTGATGCGTTTATTAGGGTTAGGGTAGAATTCCCCACACGCTTTTTTGGCTCCGGAAGGTTTTTATTGGTGCCGACGAATGCGTCTGGCTTCCGGTTATGGACGCCCTGACAGTTTCCATCAACATAAATTAAGCGGGGGACAGGGTCGTTACAGGTGCGGTGTTTCCATTGGGGGGCATGTGGCGTAAATTCCGTGAAAGAGCATTTAGTGCCGTTTGATATGCATTTGAAAATTGTGTTGGCGTGTTTATGCGATTTGGCACAAATAATAATTCATTGTGTGTGGTTTTGGGGTGAGGAGACTAGGAGGCTAAATACATAGCATTACTTGTCGATTAACCTCTCTGGGTAGGTCTAGGGCAGATTACTTTCATTGCAAACATAAACCTAGAATTAGCCGAGGGATTTATCACGCCGAGGAACGTGTGTGTAAACAGATAGAAGGATTCTATTTGTTGACGCAACATTGTTGCACTTCCACGTGCCCTCCAGTGACGTCAGCGCGGAGTTAAAGAAACGGTGTATTTGCAGCACACTGCGTCGGGAAGTTTGACAAATGGAATACTCGTGAGAAGAACAGCAGATGTCAAAACTCTGCATCCGAAAGAAAATGTCTTGATACCAGTAGCTTATGACAGGGTGTGCCGCACTCATGCATTTTTCGGTATAAGTGCTATTTTTACGCACGTAAATTATGTACTGGTGACAGAGATGCATGTATATACGTCTCGTACCTATTTTTACGGTTTTATTTTATGGATGAAATAATTCAACTGGCTATGATCGAGTGCAGTGCACCGGTCCAGTGTCCCAAGTTACATGACCCCTGCATTGTTTTAATGCTAAGCCGATAGAAAGTTTCGCCATCATGAATCACGTCACATGCATGTCCATTTCATTAAAGGACAATAAATATTCGCGAAAAAATGCGCACAAAGGCAGGCAGTGCCAATATGGTGCAACAGGGGGTATCCACATATGAAAAGCTAAACCAACGTGTCAGTGCCATGGCTGGAAGCAAAAAAAAAAAAAGGGTTTTTCGACCTTTTAGTTTTTTTTAGTACATGCGAAAATGTACAGTACGTGCGCGTCAATCCCAACTTTCTGGGCTGCCGAAACGAAAAGTGCTGGGAACTACGTACATTATGGATTATTATCTACGCAGCTTGTGCTCTCTAACATAAATGAAAAAAGGGCGGCGACTTTTCTCCAAGTTCTTAGGCGGGGGAAGCAACATTAATTTTCAGCAAGTGCACACTGATTGCATTGAGGTTGATTGGATGGACCAAACTTTAGACTGAATCTTCTGGATGCGGTTTGTCGTGCAAAATTGTTGTCGCGATAGGAAATGGCGTTGACTGTTCTTTTGTCATTTGGGCGCCCCAGCATGGCGTCACGCTCCTTCCCATTCACTGTCGAAAGCTTTGGTGGCAGTGTGACTGAAGTAACTTTAGAAGTCCATCGACCATGACATAGAGCTTAGTCCGGACTCGGCGGGGAGCACTGCCGGAGGGAAATACCTCGACTTGGTTTCCCTGACATTTGACATTATAATTTAAAGATGGTTGCCGCTTTTGGTTGCAGCTTGAACCATGCTGGATAGAGTTGACAATAAACTTCTTGGTGCTTGCGGGATGCAGTGAACCTGGAATCCCTAGCATAATAAGAGGGACAGAAAAAGAACATTTCGTTCCAGAAATAGTTCTTTCCAAAGTGCACGAAATGGACATTTTGTGGGCGACAGAACGACATGTGCGTGCCCTTCTTTGGCATCAGACGGTGGAGGGGGGGGGGAAAAAATAAAGAGCCCGGCGGGAAATTGGTGGTAGGCAGTCGGTATTGCCCGACTCCTGATGGTACCTTCGGGTGTGCGTAAGGTGAAAGGGGGATGGACAGTTGCTGTGGAAACGGCCCTTTCACACTAATGAATTCGTGCTGTCTTCAGACGAGGTGTCTTCATTTTCTGTCTATGATCAGCTTTTTTATGTAAAATTGTTTATTGTTTTACAAACATTGTACAGGTACTTGATTTATCCGACCATTCGTTCCGTCAATCTTTAAGACGATTGATCTTATTGGTGGCTCCAAATATAAATACGTACACGACCTCTTAAGATCTACAATCGATATATCGACGGTACAGTTCGTTCACTGCAAGTATTAGTATTGTGAATTTTACAGGCACCTGATTTTGAAAATTGATGGCTTACTTGAAGGGGGCATTGGACTCGGAGTTACTCATTGAGATTAGAAAATGATAACATTAGCTTATTTGGGAATCAAAGTGGATAGAAATTGCAGGGTGGCAACCTGCAATCTGGGCTCTTTTAATGTACTTCCTGAAGGAGCCATGTCAAACTGTAGGGCTTGAACTATGGTAGTGGCGACGGGATTGTATTTACATCCTGTAGTGAATGACACCTTTTTGGTTTCGGCCTTCAACTCTCTGTGGGTCGTTCGAGTTTGTTGGACCCGCGGTCTCGAAATGTTTGATAAAGGGTGCATTACCAGACTTGGCTCAGTAACAGAAAACGACCAATATTCATCACTGTCGCGAATCCTTGCTCTCGCATGGCTAGTCAGAAAAGGATCGTCATTTATATTATATACGTAACAGTTATAGCAAAGCAGCGTCTGTATCAGGGGCGCTGACCCTTCAGGGTGTTTTCCTGATCGATTTGAAATAGTTGGCACCTTTTCTTCTAGATATCTATAGAACAAGAATGCCAAGATTCAAAGAACTTCTTGAGAATTCAAGGTTCGTTGACTTACTGCAAAGCACCGATTTAAGTATTACCATATCTATTGTGACAAATGGCGAGAGTTGACAGGTTTCTATCGTATTTTACGGACAAGTTGCGATTTGAAACGACTGTAACTAATGACTTCAAGTTGACGGTTTGTGAAGGATAGGCTTATATGAAATGGTACGCCCACAGTCGAATCCACGAACTCCCATATCGACGATACATTTTTATAACTTAGTGTCCACAGCTTTTGGACCGTACCTCAATTTCCTGTTTTCTGGCTACGACTCCCTTTTGTCTCCTGGATAGCGCCGGTTTTTCCTCCAACAATCGATAGTCTTTTACATCCACGAGCCGCAATTACGGCACGTTTTTCTCTCCCTTTCATCCCGTTTTATCTGGTCAGGTCTCGACCACGAGTCATGAACTTCCAGTGGCATGTCTTCCATGATTTATAGGCAGGATAATTGTGTTGGGAGGGAGGGTCATCCACCTTACCAACCAGAGGTGCGATTGCCAGCTTCATTCGTGATTAGCTAAACTTCCTGGCCCAAACCGGTTCCCATCCTGGAATACTAATAAATAATAACAGGCCAAGTGAGTGAGTGTTTCTTTACGTGATCAGAAATTCCGAACGGGCGGAAGTTGAGCGGTTACGTAACGGCTGAATTAATAATTGCGATGTAGGTAAATGACGCTGCCGGAGATGTTGATTTCCGGTGAGTCTTAATTGAGTGATTGTGTAATGGGCCGATTGTGAGACGTTTACGGGGGCTGATTTTCTATGGAAGACGCAAAACTTTGGACGAAAACAGATCTGGATGAGGTTGGGCGTGGCTTTGTTTACGAGCGATCGGTGTCGGCGAAACTGCGACATAACTCATGTCATTATTGACAATGGTCGCTTTTATATGCTGCGCCCGTTTCTCGGTGCAATGAAATTTGGTGCATGAAACCACTTATCTGGATCAGGTGAAAATTAATTGCACTCTCTAATTTTTCCTCAACCTTGCCAACTATACATCATGGTAACGTCAATATTCACGTCCCAAGTGGAGCTTTTATCCAGTTCAGACGGTGCTCCGTCACTGCACCTGACGCGAACTTCCAACGACCGATTTTAATTAATTAATCGATGACCTTGCAAGGGGACTTCGTGTCACCAAACTTTTGCCCTGGATTTTCTCTGGTACGAGTTTTGTTCCGGGATTAGCACACGTTATTTTGGAAGGTCATAAAATGCAAGTTATACGCCCCTGTTGCCGGGTGGAGAAGCCTGACTTTTCACCAACAAACCCAGACCTTGGCCCTAAAACTCCTAATGCCCCCAACACGGTAGTGACCAAAGTGGAGGTCTGGCTCCAGGCCAGCTAAATGAACCCTGAAAGACTTGCGTTTTATTCATTAAGCGCGATTCCGACGCCTTTTGGGAGTCACGTCTGAAATTTTAGGCCCCCTCATTTGAATTTCTTTGCTCCACTAAAAGCGGTCCCAAATGTTGACTAACTTTGCACCAGTTTTTTATGATGGTACCGTTGATTAGAGGACCATGTGTCACTAGGTGCAACGTGTCAATTAGGTGCTTTGAAGAAGGTATGTTCCGTTCCAATTAGCACTGTCTCGGTCACTTTGTGAACCGATGGAAATAGCCTCGTGTTGGATGAATATTTGCATCATTGTGGTTTTAGGCTTGGGTGGACCGCCGGGAGAGCCATGTCCGAGGGATGGGCTTCTCGTGTCCGGCTGGACTTTTTACGGCGCGTCGGAAATTGAAGTACTTTGAAAAATCCACTGCGTTATCGCCGGCAAATTCCGCTCATAGCGATGGGCCCAGGGGGATTCAATAGTTGGCTAGATACCGACAGAAGTTTCTATTGTTTTAATTTGATTTGATTTGAACTCGGTGGAAGTTTTATTAATGCCGGACATATTACGTTTTATTGCGCGACAGGTTAGCCCATTGTAAAGAGCGGCTTGGAAGTGAGTTTAATTAGTCATTATTGAAATCAGTAATTGCGTCTTTAGCAACGTTTTTGGTATCATTTTTGGAAGCATGCAGGGAATTCGATGTGCCTTAAATTCATACAATCATGGTATGTGGCAATGTGTCGACAACCCCACTCAGTGCACTGTGCAGCAATTACTTCTTGGGTATGAAATGGCGGGTTTTACTTTATGGAATGCGATAGTGCATGCAAGCGGAGCCGCTACAATTCAACTTCCAATTAAATTAGCATCAAAAGTACCCGTGTAATTAGGTTGTATTTGCGTGCCCGGCTT
The DNA here is from genome assembly GCA_000934665.2 of Catajapyx aquilonaris. Classification (NCBI taxonomy): domain Eukaryota; kingdom Metazoa; phylum Arthropoda; class Diplura; order Dicellurata; family Japygidae; genus Catajapyx; species Catajapyx aquilonaris. The sequence goes on along the minus strand of KZ538233.1, from coordinate 37,661 downwards.
CAAGTGGTGCTAAAATTTAATCTCGTTTCCAGTTGACATCCTACATATGTTAATTGAATGAATACAACGATTCACCCACTGCACGTGTCATCTCATAGGTCTGGATGGCCTATCATGTCATCTCTCATTGATTTTGCGAACAATAATTTCTTCAGGGGCCAACGCTCTTGGGCTTGTTTTCTTCCTCCGTCTCTCGGAAACTTCCTTTGAGACGAAAAACAGTCAGAATAGAACCAAAATATATATGCTTTTGGTTGTCTTGGCCGCACACTTATCTGTAGCTTCTCCGACGGTCGATATGACTGGAAAAGGGAATCTTGCCAATAAGCGCAGAGCACTATGGAGAGGAAGAACATGGGAGGAAAAGCATTGCGTATGATTACTCTCGGTCTGTTTGCTTCCTCCAGCTATAGAAACCCTGGTACGTGACCCTGATAGCTCCTCCCAAGGGTGAAGGGCTGCTTCAGTCTTAATAGAAAGATTGCCTTATGGATGCCCACATTAATCAGTGCTATGAGGATTTCTATGAACTAATTGGACTCATCAGGAACATCTTGCTGGATGAGCGTGATGTACTTTTTAGATGCTGTTTTCTTCAGCGGGCATCCTGCGAAATTACTTGGCTGAAGTTAGCTTTTGTAATGAGCTGTTAAGGTAAGCTGGGATGTGGAATCGGACCAAATGCGGTGCGTAGTTTACATCCGCTATCTCATCCAATATCACATTTAGATTCGAAGTTGAGACGTTAGACCGTAATGACCCAAAAGCCTGTTTTTTGACGACCGTCATTGATGGGTTTGTGAGCCAATAAAATGCATTCAGCAGATTTAGTAGGCTTGGATGTCCCACAGAGCTGAAGTCTTACTTTTCGCAGATTCACATAAAGCGGCTCCAACATTATGTGGCGAAATTTCGGGCTCTTTTGTAGAGGTGCCTCGCACTAATACATAATATTCGGAGTAATCGAGTGAACAAACAAAATGTTTGCTGTGCCTTAAGGCTGGTTTTTCCCCATTTGCATATAAATTTCCATTTGCTTTATGGTGCAACAAATGATCCGGAGGGAGGTGCAAGAGGAGGGGGGTTGGCAACGCGAAACTGTCGACCTCTATTTTTTGGCAGGGAACCAAAATTTCTTGTGACTGCCGGCGCGGAAAACAATATTTTATTTGTCGCCATCTCAACTTTGCGGGTCAATTTTTTCCTGTTCGGTTATCGCAGGGCCCAAAAGTGCTCCACTTTCCCGCGACGACCTGATGTCGAGGACAAAAGAAGTATGGGCCGGATCTAGAAGACAATTTTTACACATAATACACCCCTTGACCTTCACGTGTCAAGATCATTCAGGGCATTTAGTCTGCGGTGTCTAGTGGGGATTGAAAGAACGATGTATGCAAAAATATTCAGGGTTCGTAATTAGGGCGATGTAGAGATTCATGCATTGGTAAACTTCCTCCAAATTATAATTCGCTTTTCCCAATTTTCTTGCGTCATTGGGGGTCAATATAAACCAGACGTGTCTAATGTTTATGAAGTAATCTGATTTGGTAGTAATATGTTCGTTAAAAGGCGTTATCATATAGCAGTAAACTGAAATCAATTGTGCTGCATATGAATATCTGATTTCACCTGCAATTATACATGAACGTGTTACGCAAGAGCAGTATTTGTCAATTGCCATAATTGCATTTACTTTCAAGTCGATGAAATTTTAAACACACTATGAGGTCAATGACAGGCGTGTTACACGAATTTTGATGTGAAAAATTATACCTGACATTATAATAGACAGTTGTCAGTGATATACCTGGGGATACTAGGAATGGGTGTGGTGACGACCTCCAGAAAGATAGGTTTCGTCGTTAGCGGAAAATATCGGCGGAAGTGTCAACATAGCCGGGAAGGTCGAGTTTCTGTAGGAACTGCGAGCCAAATTTTGACTTTTCCCCCTGCGATCCTTTTTCCGGTCACCGTTTCGTCAGCCAATTTTAGCGATATGTAATAAGTCCTGGGAATAGGGTTACCAGTATAGGATCCAATATTTTTTCTGTACTTACCAATCGGCAGTACAGAAGTAGGTTACAGTCGCGCTCAGATGGATGGGAAATTTTGGCATAAAAATTCTATCGTTGAGCCCATCAGCTGCAGAAGGCTTGGAGCATTTCGCTGACATGTCCCATACTTCTTCGGGCACCAATGGAGGCACATGCAATAGCGATGACTATAGATGTCAAGTGCAGATAAGTTTGTTGTGATGCCTTACTTACGTAGCGAAACAGATGCTCCCGATATAGCTTCCAGGGTATAGGGTGTCCATCTTCCTGCTCGTAATATGATGCTGATTAAATGGTAATGAGGGTTTCTTATTATTGACTGCTATAAATAGATGGGAATATAACGAGAAATATAGATACAGATTACCTTGTCATTCATCCTATTTATGGCTTAAGGGGTCGACTATGTAATGTAGACTTTACCCGTCAGATAGAAATGAAAACAAAGCTGCGCTGGTAAAGTGGCAGAACCAACATTGCCTCTGTTTTCCTTTCGCACTGCGCCTGTGAAAAGACCTTTTGATCTCACTGTATCATACCCAATATCACAGTACTTTGCAGCGGGTTTTGTGCCCTGTATAGCAATTTTGTCGGGGGCTAGACGTTACGTCTCGCAAATTACCACAGCGAAGAATTAATGGACATTTTTTTTTCTGCCGACTTCTGCTCGACACAAATTTTCCTACCGTCGAAAGTTTTGAGGAATGATTAATCGTCGCGCTGAGGCCTCTAAAATATTATTTACGAGCGGGATATGTCGCTCATCATGCAGCGGCCTAGTTCATGTTACGAGGGCTCCCTTCCAAGTCCTCGGATCATGGAAGGAATCTCGTAATCAAAAATATGAAGCCCGAGATTTTTTTTTTTTGCCATATAACATACGTTCTGTTGGTATATTACTACCTGTAAGGGCGTGTGCCATTTTTTGTATGTTGTCAAAATGTGATTTCTAAGAGACCTTTTCGATCGATGGTGGTGGTCCTGTTGACTTGCCTATTTTCGGAGCGGATGACTTCTGGAAAGTATAAAAACAGTGTGATAAGAGTGTTCCCTAGAGGATTAATGAGATTTCTTTTGCGACTTGGCCGTGGATGATAATATCCTTCCTGCGGCGAAGACTAATCAAGGAGTCTGTAGGAGTGCATCCTTCTGTACAAAAGTATATTCGATGCCTCGCAGCCCTAATTTTCATTAAGGCGGAAAAGTTAGAACTTGACGAAAACCGTAGCACTGAACTGGGAGAGTTTTCAAACTTTGTTTGGATCGTCATCCATCCGTTGGAGTGTGGATTATTCTTGTGCAATTTTTAAAAGGGTGTTGGTAAAAAATTTTTTGCAGGAAACTCGTAAGGTTTTGTTCCGTGGAGGAGTGCTTTATTCAGCATCTTTACATACAGTACTGGCCTGCGGCCAAAACCAGTCTTCCAAGTAGGCTCTCTCTGCCTTGCAAACTGTGACACATGTACGCATGTTACGAATGGAGGGACAAATATCCAGTGAGGGCGATATTGCGTGTGTGACACTTGATGGGTAACACTACACAGAAAACCAGCGACAGATTTCACAAACACTTATTTCATGAAATTTGACATCCGAATGATTGAAATGGACAGCAAATCAGGGGCAACCTGAATTCATCCAGGGGACAGAGGTTACATCACGAATTCTGCACTAACGGAAGTGGTGTTGGTAGAAAGAAATCAGTCTTGTAAAACTCAGTTACAAATCGGAAACTGTATTGCACAATGTCATGATGCACTGTTTCCCTTGGCCCGATCCCGCCTTTCGCATATTGACACTAGGGACACGTTTAGAGAGAGAGAGGAGAAAACAGGAGACGTACATTCTTAGACCGTAAAATTGACTGCCCGCGAGGACCAGTCGATAGATTCTCGATAATTGTTGGGCTGGATACTGGAACAAATCCTGATGGACTCAATTGAAGCAAGATTTGAGCCTTCTGTGGAAGGCTTCCTTGAATTCCTTGCTGCTGCACGCGTATATGAGTGTGTCGAGAATAGCCTGGAAAGGCAACACGTTCCTCATGTGCACCAACAGGTATGCCCAGAGACACTCGACCAGGGAGCAATCGATGCCCGACCTGGTGACTCCATCCACACAGTCCTGGTGCATGGGAATGATGGTGATGATGGGCAGTATGAAGATCCAGGTTGGGATCAGGATGAAGAGAACAGTACGCGCGAATCGGATGCTGGGGGACAACCTGCGCACGTGGAAGAGGTGACTGGCCGTGAAGTGGAGGTGACGGAACATGTGCAGGCGCTGGTTTCGACGGAATTTGCACCCGGGTCGACAGGTGAACGAGTGTCGTCTTTGGAGGTTGCCCGGCACGCACTGTTGGGTTGTCCCGTTGCTCATGGTCACCACGGCCAATGTTCCGTTGCCGGGGAGGTCGGGGAGGCTGGGGGCCTTCAGGAGGGAGTCCCCGGCGGATTCCGGTGGTGGTTCTGCCACCCCGTTGGAGGTCACGTCCGGTGGGGGCAAGTCTGCCACCGTCTGGCCCGCCATGTTTGGTAGTGACGTGGTGCGCACAAGAGGCTGCAGGGCTTCATCTTTGTGTCTGACGGAGGATGTCACGTCGTGCAGGGGCAGGTCCAGCAGGTCGGGGGTGACATTGTGTGCTGTGTTGTCCACACGACGCATCTGGAATGCACATGGTCTTCCTTTGTTATGTTCCTCATTTGTGAGCCGTGACTAAGCCGGAAATAAAGTTAAGTATAGACGCGGACTGACCTCGATATGAGCGGATTCTATATCCTCCTGGACCTTGATGTCTGGCTGCTTGGCCGTCAGGTCGACCAAAGCGTCTTCCAGCCTCTTCTCCAAATCGCCAGCCACTTTCTCCAGGCTGCTCTGGAACAACCGCGTCTTGGAGCTAGGGATGACCCTTACCGACGAGGTTCGTCTGGACCTGGACGTGTTGAGCGACGTTGTAATTGTGGTGGTGGCCGAAGCAGCAGCCGCCATTGGCAACAACGCGTTCATGAAGGTCTCGTTCTTGAAGCCGCACTTGGAGCATACGATCGACACGCGCCGTTTGCCCAGAGCTTCTTCCTGAAAAGGGTCATCCTTTGAGTCTCGTTCTTCTTACAAGGAGTGCTGGACAACTCACCTGGGCGTAGATGGCGTTGAGCTGCCTCTTGGCAATGCGGAGGACGGATCCGTTGAAGAAGAGTGAGAGGCAGGAGCAGAGGATGAGGGCGGAGGTCAGATAGATGAGCTGCAGGGGCTGGGCTCGACACTCGCTGCCTCTAAGGGCGAGCACCACTGAGGTGACGGCCAGAGAGGCGGAGGTCAGTAGAACCACCCCGTAGGCCAGGGCCACGTGCCGCTTGCCCACCGACCGAGAGTAGAAGAAGGGGAATCGGACAGCTACGAAGCGGTCCAACGACAGGAGGGTCAACACCATCATGTTGGCCACGTACGGGATACCCAAGGTTGACCTCTGAAGGGTGCACAGGAACCTAGAACAAACGCAGAGTACATGTCTTACGTTCCACGCATAGAAGCGATTGCCCTAGATTGACGTATGCTGATCAGTCCAGTTCGTCAAGCGCGCATCTATACTGTACATCAAATGAGCAGCACCGTCATTGCCATACTGGCACAATGGTAATTACGTCATGACCTTTGTGGTAGTTGGGAGTCTCTTTCCACCCTTGCACAACCGACGGTTGAGAGAGTCCCAATCTGACACTGGCAAGAGATCAATATTGACTGAATGCATGGACTCTGTGGATCGCCGCCGCGACCAAATCATGGGATAACAGACAGTTTGATGTTCCACGTTGGTCGTGCTGTCGTAAATGAAGTTGCAATTAACAACGATGGGCTGCTTCTAATTGGTCAGCGGATAATCTATGTGCATTTAATTTACCACACCATGATGGCTACTAGCGTAATAATGATAGATCACCATGGCCCAAGCCTGCTGGGTGCAGTTTGACTAAAATTTTAAAGTGCCTAAGCGTGTAATTAAAAATAAATCTTTCTACCTGGGGGCAATTCTACTCTTCGGAATGAACGGTGCATCACAGCTGTAGAAAGGCGCGCGAAAGGCGCTTTCCAATGTGCCCCTCAGCTAATCAGGCTGCTCGGCTCCATTCGCCTTAACAAGTGTTATTCCAATTAAATCTGTGACGTACATGTCAACGTAAGCAGGCATACGATTTGAACAGCAAGAGCAAGACTTAAATTTTTTAACGATCCGCGATATTTTTAAACTTATATTGACGAAAACAGTGGACAGATTTAAAACGAGCTGGTTCGACGCCTGGATGTGTCATTGGCAGGAAATTGCACTTTTATTTCCTGTCACAAATCGGAATTGCTTCAGACCGAAAATCAATTCCAGAACCGTTTTTCCCGGCTTATTTGTCAGTCCGCGGTGCTTGTTGGGTGTTGGTGGAATTTCACGGTATGCGAACACTCGCTGCTTCTTGCGCACGTTCATTTTCGCGACAAAGGCTCGTTGGACAATTTCGGCAAACAAGAAAGCAGTTATTTACACTAGGAATTATCCAGCTATATCCTTATCGCGTATCTGCCTTGACTTTCCTGCCCCTAACCCAGAAAGCAAGCTGCGAAAACACTTTGCGCAGCAGTGCGAACGTCTTTGATGGCTATTTAAGCAGCCGAGAGCACACCGTAAAATTGTTTGCGGTTTGCGCCCAACGGGGAACATACCGCCTCAAATAAGCGGGGGCTTGTAATGAATTGTATACTATTTTCTGCCGAAATATCCTAATCAGTTTCTAAATACCGCGACGAAGCACCGTTTTAGTTGACTGACCTGGATGGTCTCCACATCAGGGCAACGTCGAGTCCTTTGTGCGCCGCCACGAAGAGATCCGAGAAGCACAGACAAGCCATCCAGAGATGCCTGGGTTTCCACAAATCGCGAGATGAGCCAATGACCCCCATCACACTGAGGTTCACGATGAGGATGGCCACGCACAACACTATTCCCCAGGCCTCCTGACCCCCCGATGGCACATCGAACAGGGCCCAAGTATCTGTGTAGTTGTCGTCCAACCACCATGGCAGTCCTGTCTGGTTTTGGTTGCCCATTGTGAAAAATATCATCGTGCCGCCTCTTCTTGACACTCGAACAACGCGGTTTTTAGGCTATGAGTTTTCTAGCCCATGTCACGCCTTCAGGAGATCTTAACCGACAGAAGAAATTTCTGAGCCGATGCACCACTTTGCGCGATAAAGTCATGAGAGGAATGGGTTTCTCAGGTGGATTTTGCTGATGGCGCCGTGTCTGAGTGTGCTTCACGTGGCAACGATGCATTAGACTCACGTGACGCCGTTTGCGCTTGCGCACATGCATCTCAGTTCACAGGAGGCAACATGGCGGCGAGCGTTGATGAAACACCTGAAATGGAATTTAAAATGGAGTTTAAAAGTACGGTTCTGGCATAACGCTAATCCAGAATCTGGCTGAACGAAGTGCAAATGACGCTCTTTGTGATATCCGCCCCATGATGGGCTAAGATCAGCCACATGCTGTGTTTCCTTGTAATGAACGATCAAAGTTTGAAATACTGGACTGTAAGCTGCCGTTAAATTTCTTGAGAGGAAACTTCAGGAACGTCGTAGTCGACTGCTCACGTAAAACTGTTGGTCGTTGTCAGATCTCAAGTAGCAAACTGAGACAAAGGGAGTGAGTCAATTGGCGTAGACACAATCACATGACTTATAAGAGGCCTCGACATAAGTTCATGGCGCCTTTATCCGATCGTGCAGCAATAATGATAGGATCAAATCGTTATTAGTGGAGTAAAGTGCTTTTAAACAGTAGAAATGTGATTATTGGGATTAATGATTGCGAAGCAAACTTGATAAAATAAAAAACGGATTACGGAAGCCAACCAGCAGTGACGTAAGTATGAATACAGCTGCTTGTCATAAACCGATATTATATATGCCCAACATTTTAAATGTCAGTATCAGAGGAGACTAAGGCAAGGACATGCATGATGTGACGCATGTCAATTGACAGATGCCAGTATGCCATATGTGAATTGTTTAGATACGAGCCTAGTGTACACGACTTCTGCTGGAATGTTCAAGGGCACCAACCACACTTTTTTTCGTTCAATATTAATGACCTCATCCAGGTAACATGTCCTCATATATTAAATCAATGCCCTTGTAAACTTACGGCCAAATGGTGTTGACGACCTTTCTCTAATACTCCAAGGTTTCAGTATTGTTCCTGCTTAATTGCGACTCCATTACGGAAGGACCTCAAATACAGACCACAACGTGCATAGCCTATAGCTTTTTTTTTCAGTGTAAACATCCCTTTCAAGTCGTTCCTGAACTTCATCAAGTTCTCTCTAAGCCCCTGAAAGAGGTTACCGACTCCTGCTATATGTTGCTTCCCCATGTGTACTATATTGGTGTGCTTTTTTTTTTGTCACGGGTAATCCGTAGATGTGTGGATTCGCAGCTAATGAATCGTGAACCGGTTGTATACAGTAGTTGTTGCCTTGATGCACTTTTGCAATCAATTACCATGGACCACGATAGTGTTACGACTAGCCGTTACTACCACCAGTTGAAATTAATAGTGAGTTTAAGTTTCTAATTTCCTATAGTTTCCAGGATGAAAAGTAACATATTCCAACTTTATTTACGCGTTTTACGCCCCTAAACGTTAATTTGGGCAATGTCCCAAGCCCAAAGTTGCATTGTGGGCATGGCGAGGAAGCATACCGTCGCGTCGGTGCCTTTGAGCTTCTCAGGAACTAGCTCAGATGAAAAGAAACCGAGTTTTCAGGAAATGATAATATTAACGCCATAAATCAGGAGGTGACCAAGCCCACACTTTTATGACTGGAAAAAAGTGTGTCAAGGTCTATGCGGTGCAGTTAGAGTAACGCTGAATGCATCTCAGTTTGAGTAAGGGGTAGGAAATAGCAATTCTTCCAACAAAGCGGGGTTCTTTATAATATCATTCAAACGAGGCGGAAATTCATGAACCTCACCTCAGCATTATGGTGCTCTTGATGGATGTAGACAAGTTCGCCGCATTGTTTAGTTTATGTGCACTCGAATATGTCTGCTGTATCCCTGCAGCATATAGTGTGGTCATCATTTGTATGCAGTGGCCAGCGGGGTAAAAATTATAAATTCGGTTTGTTTCCGGGGCTGCATTGCAGATTTATGAATAGTGTGGTCCAATAGCCGTTGGATATTTGGGTATGAAGTTTAAGGCTGATGAATTAAAATTTTTTTAAATGCGTGCGGAAAGTGTAGCGGAATTATTGTTGGCAGACCGCAAAATGGCTGCTGATATTTGCTTGTTTGCATAATCGCTTCGATGCTTTGCTCTATGTACGCAAATCAAATCCCACTAGCTGAATAGTCCACAAAATGAAATGCACCGAGCTGACCGGGTGCGGCTGAAATTTGATTTAGAATGGGGTCATCCTAGTTCCTGGTTTTGCCTGACATAAGAACCACATACCGAACGATATCAAATGGCAAGTAAATCCGTACTTTGCCTTGACCCATAACCGGAGACATCCCCTCTGAAAGCTTCTAACCGACCACCATTCTACGATAGATCGAGGACCTTTTTTTTTTCGGTGCTAAACCTAAGTCCGGATTATGTCACGATTGTTTACTGACAATATTCGGCCGCAAATTCCCCGCCGAAATAATGTCAAGTCCATTTGGGTTCCCCGCCACATTTTGGCCGATTGAGGCTCAAGGTTTCGATATTGTTGGTTAGGTACTGACGGAAAGGCAACGAACTGGGAATCGAAAAATATTTGGATCGATGGCCCAAAATCCCCCCCCATCATCTTATTGCCTAGCAACACCAGGAGATTTTGTTGACACCTGTTGTCATCTGCAGTCTGTCACTTTTGGGATCCGAAGAGAGGTTATTCGGGCGGAAGGAGACGAATTCAAAGTGAAAAGATGGATGCAAAAATGTCCAGTTGTCAGGTCGGCAACCTCGTGTCCTCTTGACTCCTTCATCAGAAAGTCTGATTTTGCGGACACTTGACTAATTGGGACATTCATTTCGCGGACGTTTGGTGTGACCTTTGCTTGTTTAGCCGCTGTGAAATATTATTGGTCTGGCCGTCTGACTCTGGCATTCATTTTCTTTCCATTCACAACATTGTTGGATTTATTGCGTTCGTAGAGTACCTAATTACGGCCCTGACCTATCAAAATTACAGGGATTGACTCGATTTCCGGAAAGGCTTTTTAACTCTGTAAATGGAATTTATTAATGAGGTTTATTCTGGCCCTGAACTTGAGGCGCGACGGCCTGCATTAACTCTGTTACCGGAACATGCATTTGCCTTTCAATAGCCAATTCTCCAAGGAAAATATTTGCATGTTGCTTTGGCAGAATGGTAATTACTCGGGCGTACATCGATTGCTGGTGGTTTTAAGATTGATCTATTGTTGAACGCTTCAAATTTAAGTAAGATATAGCCAACATATGTCCAGATCGGAAATTGGCACATGTTTACCCAATGTCATAAAAACCGGTCATAATCACTCTGAACAAAGAGCGCCGCCTGTCAACATAGACACAGCCCACTGACCTTCCGACCCGACCTCCTAACCCGAAGTCATCAACTCACCTTTGAAATGGCCAGCCAGCAACCAAGTGTCCGGCACACTGGAGATATCACGTTTGTTGATCCAGAGTTGAGGCGGGCTTGTGCCGCACTGAGCCTTGGGGATGCGGATGTAGAGGGCTCTCTGACTGAATGGGAGGCCCGCCTCACAGCTCATTGGTCGCAGCGACACATGCTGTTGGTGATGGGGGAGCAGGGAAGGGAAGGAAGCGGGGGGGATCAGGTGATTTGGAAAGGGGGATACTCCAGGGATTTTTCTCTAGGCTTTAGGACAATCCTCTGTAGATGCGGCCAATCCTGGGCTTGGGGAGTTTTTTGGGAGGGATGAACTTGCAGGTTGGGTACAAAGCTGGTGGGTGTTGGAAGGATTAACTTGGACTGCTCACCTAAAATGATACAGATTTATGTGGTTCATTTTCTCTGGTTTCTTGAAGTTTATGGCAAGTGATCTCCAAATTTTGCAATTTATACATATTGGCTATTTGTCACTCCCACCTCATTGAGAGCTACTATTGCAAATCAACATTATCTGCCCACGCCAAGCCTACGGGTGCTTTAGAAAAGAGTATCGGCTGTGGATGAACGCACTTCATATATTACAACATCCCAAATACTGCATGACGGGGGGTATCGACCTTACTGTAACAGCTCTTCGTTAGTATAGCCTCGTTTCATGTACCGGTACGTGCACAAAGGGGACTACAAAAAGGCATATAGCTAGTGAGAATGTAGCAATAACAGGGGGCACTGGAGATGGCCTTCCAAAATAAAGGAAGAAAGGTTTGACCTGTTGGAACAATACTCTATATTATAGGCAATGTAGGGCATATCCCTTAACATGTGGAGGGTTTAGCTGTAGCACAATTGTGGTGTGAACATTGCACTTCTGGGATATATGATCTGTTGCATCAAAGATTAATACGTGATTGTGCTGTGGATTTAACTCTGCTTTTATTAAACTCTCCTGTGAAAATGTAATTTGATTGCTGAAATTCACCTACCTGTAATGCAACTCGTTACGAACAACTTGGGGCAGACTTTGACATTCCGCATTGAAATTATGTGTCTTATGGTAATCATTCTCAATCATACGATGACAAAAAAATGCACTTCTGAAAACGTAATGGCGGCTTACAGTGGGAGCTTTCGCCGCTCGCAATTTCAACAGAATGCAATTACGACATTTGTAATGCGATCAAATTCCAGCATGGTTTACTCGTGATGGTCCTTTGTCTCATGGTATATACGATTCATCCAGATAAGCCGGCTATGCGAGGAGTTATAATTATCGCTTAGTGCATATAGTACACGATGGAAACCTTCGTGTTATTTGTTGTTAGATACACATAAGGGCGTCCGTCGAAAGGGCTTAGAAGAGTGGCACGTGATTTCCGTCTGAATACATGTTCGGTTTCAATCCTAGCCAACGTTACGTCAGAGAGTAACCCAATACGTACGTGGGCCACGTATGCAGTGTGTCATGCTGAGATGGATCTGCTTCACCTCGACATAATCCCCCTTTTATATATTCAGAAACGAACACGAATCATTCTCATGGGAGAGACAAAGGAAGAGATGTGATTTGGTGAATGGAACATATGTCACGAGACATTGACAGAAATGGTTCTAGTTGCGACGCCAGAAACTAATCCTTTTAGACGTAATGATCTTGGCGTTTTATCAGCGTCACCTGGGTTAATGGTTCCTTTCTTATGGTAGTCTCGATCAGTAAGGATTTGAATCATGAGAGGATTCGAGAAACGCCGCCTCTTCATATTCATTAATGCGGCATGTTCTTGGGAAGGCAATTTAGACATCTCCATTTAATAGCATATGGTATAATGCGCCTGTCGACACACTTTGTCACTGATAAATACACAGGGATTTGAGCATCATTAGTGCTTATGGATTTTACGGACATTACGGCATTATTCAGTACCGGTACACTATTGCTCGTACTTGTAGCCTTGGAACTAGTGTAGGTGAGCTCTCTATACAGCTCTGCCAAATTCAAAGTTTTGTTGGTTGTTTACGACTCCCTTTACGATGAAAATATTTTCAAGGACAATGTCATGGCTTTTTGCAGCACACTGTACGCGACTTCGGCAAGGGATGCCGCGGGGGCGGTAAAATGATCGTGAAGTCCTCTGCCAGCCTGTAATTCAATGGTAAAATATGAATTTCTGAAGATAAATCGGGAGGTCGGCAGAAGCATGGGCAAGGACACGTAAATCGATGGTGGTTGTGTTGCCCTCCTTTTTTATGCTGTGCATTGTGTTTTGGAAGTAGAATGAGTTGACTCTAGCCGGCTTATAAAGACGGCAAGGGCTGTGTCGTAATCTACTTGGAAAAAGAGGGCCATTTGTCTCCCAGGGTGTCTGAGACAGCGTCACCTGAGGCAAATGACGTTCTGAAGCACCCTGTTTAATGCTCTCGCTGGATTTTTTTTTGTGGGTCGTCAAAATACAATAATGAGGGTGTAGAACGGTGTGGAACAATTATGCGCAAAATTGCGTGAATACATTACGATATTATTGTAAGTTACTTCCAGCTGAATGGCCGACCCACTCATGGTAGAAGGATAGTAAACTTATTTGGCCAACTTTGATCGTGAACTTGCAAAGTCGACGCAATCAGGAAGGCGGAAATGACCCTGGCCAATTTATTTTATTGTGATTGGTGCGGCCAATAAACGGAGTGTCTACTCTAGCTGAAAAATCTATATGTCGAATTACATGGTGGGAAAAGACCTTTCCCATATAAATGTTAATAAGACGCGTGGGCCCTATAAAGCTCATGATCCAAGATCCCCTTTTGTGGCAATGAAATCATTGGCCACTGTAATTCAATAGCTCTGGGCACGTGTCACGTGTCACAATTGAGTGAAAATTCCCGCGTATGCAATTGGCATGACATGTGAAGCATTCATGCACAGGGGAGAAAGTAATGTCAGTTGTCAAACCACCTATTTCCATATCAAAAAGAATGTCATGCAGTACAGAGGCATATGCTGTCTGTCTGCAGACTACAATAATTCATAGCAAACTGTGGCATGTTGGAGCACCCCGTGAATCCTTGATGAGCTCTATTACTAAACCGGTTTGTACCATGTGGAGTTTTAGAAATATTTTTTGTAAGAATATAGTATCAGCAGGGGGATATGCTCCCGGACCCATAAATTTTGGTTAATTAATCGTACTTCCATTACCCTTGACGCTTCATTCATTTTGTGGAGGGCAAGTCAATTAAAGTAATGAAAATCGTCCGCCTGTTAGATAACGACAAATTACTCCGATTGGTGTGACATCAGAGTGCGTAACGATCGGGCCGGTACAACGCATTAAAGTTTTTATTGTGTGTCTGCAGGTTTGCAATGCACTGGGGAGGACCAGAATTGCGATGTAAAGGACGCACAGATCCCTGTGGAAATAAAAAAAAAGTTTCAGGGGGTAACAACTCTAAGGGAATGAATTTATTGCTTCACTTGAAGGTGTCTGGGCTTAGGGAATTGCAGGGTTCACAGGTAGAGCAGTATATCTCTTTGTTCTTCTCCGGAACATACTTTATTGCAGCTTAAAAGGTCGCGATAAAGTGTGCGTACAGTCCAGGAACAGAGGCGGAAGAAAAGAACTTTCGTTTGTCTATAATTGCGGCTCCTTGTAGGAATTCGGTACAACCAATGAATCACGGCAATGTCATTTGAGAGAAACCTCGGGACTTCCGGAAACCGATATCGGTACGGTATTGAAGTCCAAGTGGAAATCGATCTGGAACTGCTCGAGTCAGGATTTGATGGGAATCAATCTGTTTGGTCGTTTATCCTGATGTTATTTGTTGATTACGACACTTTTTAAAGTGGTTTCTGTTCAGCAAGTAAGCTGTCATGCATGATCCAATACCATATCCAGGATGCAGTCGTTATTGAGCAACTGTGTGGTAATGTTCATACACTGTATTTTATGGCATCAATTCCTTTTTTTATGGGCATAGCATTTTTATGTCATCATTAGTGTGTGCATGAACTCTGTGTGTGTCATATGTGTTACAGCATACTAATCATTTCCTCCTTGTACAGTACACCTCGCTCAGGCAAAACCTGGTTGGGATCAAGCCAACGATTCAACACTCGTCCCCCGCACTCCTCGATGGACATGGTCTTTTTTGGAAACTTGGTAAGTCCACTCTTCATTGGAAGTGTTACTGTTGCTGTTAACTTTTGACTAATGGTCCTGATTGTGTCCCAGCAGTCAAGTCCCCGCTGCGTGGGCTCTGGGTCCAGATTGGCCCATGCCCGCCACGTGCATCGAGAAGTCTGCTCCATTTTGCTAGCAGCTTACGAGAGCCTCCAGGGGAAGCTACAGGAGCTTACAGCTCTACTACCCCCTTGGCAGCAGTTCAAAGTGGACCCTACTAACTGCCACTCACGACTCAGGAATCTGTCCGAATTCGCCAAGGTATGTCGGAGTACTTCTCTTGGATTGGGAGCCTTCACGCTGTGAATATTAGACTGGACCATTTACTGGTAACTGTGACATGATGTTTTCTTGTATCACTGTGTGAATATTGGGTCCTACTTTTTTTGTATACTGTGAATGCTCCAGTGTTTTTGAAACATTGTGCAACAAGAGTGCGGTTTCTTGCACGCTGCCACTCAGGAGTGTCGTCGGAAGCTCACGGCTCATGACCTGACATCGCAGGTCAACTCAGGGCAGACTAAAAACCCAGATTCCGCCTGGGATAGGCTAAGGGTAATGGGTGATTGCATTACTGCTGGAGGTGGGATTGTTGACGAACCTGCTTTATACCTGCAGAGCATAGAAGTCGAGGAGGAATTTGTGGCCGTGGCCAATAGTGACATTGCACAACTGTGCGCAGAGACCATTTTGCTGTGGCAGCAGTTTCTCGAGGCTGTTGTTGGGAGGGATCCTATCAGGCAGCACTTGGCCCGTTTGCATCATCAAGTCAGGGTAAGCAATACTGAATTTCACATCAGCTTTACTTGTTGGGACTTTGTCATGTGGCATCATAATTAGTTGGTTTCACTTAAAATAATACCAGGTGTGAATTTATTATTGTGACAGGTGACATTTGGGGCATGTGAAGTGACTGGCTGCTTATTTTCAATTTTCTAATTTTGACATTCATTTGGCCGTTATACTTCAATTCTCTTTACGTTAATTAATATCTGCATGAATGGTATGGTTGTGCACTTTTAAATGCAATTTAATGTATATGGACAGGTGAAGAGATTTGCAGAAGGCTTCTTCATGGTGGACAATCCCCGTCAATCAATGCCTGGCTGCTATGATGCCAACTATCAAACTTATGTGGCAGTGGCAGATGCTGTGAGGCGATCACGCTACTTCACCTCTGTACCCCCTCTACCTGTGGAATGCATTGAATTAGATGGGGACCTTGCCAGCTTACCAATAGTATTTGAGGACCAATACCAGGACGTCGCTGAATTTGCTCGTCGCAGAAGTGTTGCAACACACAAAGCTGCAGTTGCAGCTGCTGCTGCAGCCACAGCAGCCGCTGCAGCTGCCGCAGCTGCTGCTGCTACTGCCCAAGAAAACTCTGATGGTTTTGCAAAGACACAGCAGAATTCACAGGAGACAGTGGCTGACACTCCCAAGGTATATACATTTGTTTACTCAGTGTTTCAAGGATTGTAAATATTTAATGTTTGTAGGTATTGTTGACCTCCACTGAAGACTGTAGTTGCGGAATTGCTGCTATTTTGGAAGCAAGAGCCAACAAGAATTTCCCTGGTGGCAAAGGGTGCAATCAGCAGGGTCAACACCTGGGAATGCAGAGCCAGCTGATACAAACTGGAACTCCACCAACACCTGGCCACACATGGTCATCCAAGAGGCTCTTAAGCCAGCCACCTTCAGAAGGTTCCAGCTCCAGGACACCATCGCAGCCCCCCTCAGAACGTTCAGCCAGTGTTGACAGTAAGGACAGCAAGGACAAGAAAGCCAAGCCTGTTGCAACTGCTAATGGCACTACTGTCAATGGTGTTGCCACCAATAATACCAGAAGAGGTATGCCATCCCACAGCCGTTCACTGGACTACCTTCGGCTAGATAGCAATGGTGGGACAGGTGGGGAGTCCAGCGGTGGGGGAAGCGGCAATAGTGGTAAGAAGAGGGATGATTCAAGTCATAAGGTCACAGTAGCAACCATTCTTGAACAACTTAAGGTTGGCGGAAAAGTGGAGCAGCAGGTGCTGGAGCACTTGCGTGCTAATCCTAAGGTAGAGAATGTTGTGGTGTTGTTGAAGCAGCTGAAGAAGGCCAGCATGAAAGCAGAGCAACATGCTGCCCTCTTGGAACAACTTAGGGGAGGTGGGAGTGCATCTCAGAATTCTCCACAAAAGAGTGCTACTACTCCTGTTGTGCCAAACACATCTACACAGAACAATAATGTACAGAATGGAACAGTGACAAGCAAACCTGTGCCGAACAATCCAGCACAAAATGGGAAAACAACAGAAAAGACAACACCCATCAAATCAAGTACAAAGCAGGCATCAAAATCTCTGGATCAACCCAAGACTGGGTCTTGGGAGAGGAGTACCCCAAAGCTCAAGCGTCAGGACACTAATGTCACTGCAACAGTGCCACCAACCTTTGAGGCGTCAGATGCTTCAGTAGTGCAGAACCATCTTCCAAGTGAGAAGAGTGTGGAGAGCCTGAAACCAGCCATGCCCAACACAGTGCGCAACAACCTCAAGGAGAAGCTGAAGAATAATCTTCGCCTTGAACTGCGCCTTCCAGTGGGTGGAGGCAAGCAGAAAGCCTGCCAGGGGAGGATGCAGTCAAAGGTTGCTAGGAAAGCACATGTGCTAAGGAAGAGGCAGCAAAAGGCGGCAGCAGCTGCTGCAGCAACTGCAGAAGTAGCAGCAGCTGTGATATCACCACCACCAGAGATTCCTCCACCACCAGAAGTTTTGGAGCCCCCAGTCAATCTGGAGCCAAGCCTGGAATACAAGAACTTGGAGGCCAGCTTGAGTGTCCCGTGTGATCTCAGTGATTGTGGAGGTGAGGAAAGTCCTGGAGCATCTGCAGTGCCAGTGTCAGCAATGCGACACTCCCAAAGCACCCTCTCTATGCCTGCAGTTTACTGGGACTTTCAGAAAGAGTGCTGGGACTTAAATAGTGAATCTATGCCCAACCTATTTCTAAAAGACAGTGCCCGCAGTCATTCTGAACCGCCCATTCTCACAAAGTTGGAAGTTGGGCTTTACAGCTCCTCTGACCCAACTCTACTTTCAGTTGAATACAGTGTGTCTGAAGCACCCAATCGACTACCTCGAAGCTCAACTTCTTCACAGGTGGGTGTCTGTCACGTCCATCGTACGTCTTTTTTTTCACTGACATTTTCTATTCCAGATGCAGAATAGTAAAGCTGGTGGGGATGTAGAAAAGGGCGAGACAGTAAGCCCTAATGATTCCTCTTCAGCTAGCGACATAACTTCTGAGCAGAGTGGATGGGTGTCCAACTCGAGCCGCAGGACTTCTGGTGACATGTCCAGTGGGCAGCTGTCACCTCATAGTGACACAGCTGATGAGCCAAAGCCAAAGCCACCTCCAGAACCAAACAAGCTCAAGATGCATCAGCCCTTGGATGTGAAGGTGCTGACTGAGAAGTTGGAGCAACTGAAGCGAAGTGGGAACCACCGACGTCGGCGATCACCACCAGACGTGCTGGAACCGGAGATGCCTCCACCTCCCAAGGAGGATACTTCTCCAGAAAAGGAGTTGAATGAAGTCTCTGCTCCAAAGTCAAAGTCAGAGCGGTTACTAGTAAGGCAGCATCACTTAGAAGAAATTCCTCTGCCACCACCCAAAGAGTTCCGTGACCCACCACTATTTGATACAGACCCATTCAGTGGCAGCCCCAAAGCGAAATCAAAATTGCCCACTGCCCCACAGCTGCCACCCAAACTCTTCCGAGATCCACCACCAGCAAAGAATAACCACAAAGCGACCCCTGAAGGGACATGGCGTGCTCATCGACAATCAAAAGACAGCTTACATGTGGAAGACATTGACTATCAAGTTCCTGTTACAACTGCACCTACTGTGACAAAGTCTAATCCAAAGACAACCTTGAGCAGTAGTTCCAGCTTTGGCTCCAACCGTGGTTCCAGCATGGAAAAGAAAGCAGAGGTAGAGGCACCCAGGGCTCGCTCCCACCATACCAGCCCCAAAGACTTGAGTCGCAGAGATAAAGTGGTACCAGAAATTCACAACAATACCTTGCCACATAACACCAACCATCAACAGTCGAATGGAATGTTGACCATATCAAAGCCAATTCCACTGAGCTTAAAGGATGACCCAAAGTTGGTGCGAGTCACTCTGCTCCAAAATGAGATGAAAGTGGGCCGCATGGCTGTTCAAGATGCTAAGTTGCTGATACAAGATGCAAAGGCTGTGTTGCAGGAGGTCAAGGCAGCTGGTGGTCCCTCTGGACGAGGAGGCCTGTACAAGACAGATGCCAAGTCCACTGTCAACATATCAAACCACAGCAATGGTGTTAATGGGTCTGTTGCCAACTTGCGTACGGCCAAGAGCTCACTGCAGATAAATGAACTGAAGTCTGCATCAATTGATTCTTCTCACTACAAAGCAGATTTTCAGCTTGCTGAGCTGAAAGATCTTCATAACCACAGTCTGCGAGGTGGTGCTAGCAAGCCATCGCAAAGTTCAACTGACGAAGAGCGTCCATTTAAGACCCCTCCAGAGCCGGAGGCCAGTGGGAAGTCATCGAGAAGTGATTCACGTTCACCCAAGTTGTCAGATGGAGAGAAGAAAGGAGCCCCTAGGTCCAAATCCACTGAAGGGAATCATCACCCAGATGGGTCACCTGAAGGGATGGGATGGACTCTAGAGTCTCGTCTGGCTATGCTTGAACTGCTGAAGGAAGGACTGGACCTAGAGCAAGTTTTGCTCGATAGGCAGACAGCAAGGAAAGGCACACTGGGTACTCCCAATCATCACCGGTCGTACTCAATACCAGCACCGCCCATGCCAGGTCCATCCCCTGGGGAACGCAAATGTTCGTGCCTCAGTGACACACCCATATCATCGTCGACACTTGGCCAGCAGAATGATGCTAATAGCAGGGAGGTTGCATGTGATTGCTACTCCACGCAAGAGGGACAAGAGAAGCTGAGGCAGAAGTTAGTGTCTGCTGTCGGGGATGATATACTTACTTTTGTGAAAGCCAAGGAAGACTTCAAGAGACAGCTGAACTTTGTTGGGATGCTCTACAGGTGAGAAATGCATACTTTGTTTACTCTCAAGGTGTAATACCTGGTGTGCATGTGCATAAGTGAATAGACTTTTGAAGAAAATGCCGCATTACTAGCTTTTGTAAAGCTGATGTTTGGAGTGGGGATTATTTTATCATTACCAGAATTATTGGCACCATCAAATCAGGTTTCATGACTAATTTTCTTTTACAGTGACTTTCCCACTCTGGCATCCACACTCCCATACTTTCACATAGCAGACGAGTACAGGATATTCTCACCAGAAGGGATGCACCTGGTTGTGTGCGTGCATGGCCTGGATGGAAATGCAGCTGACCTGCGACTAGTCAAGACCTACCTTGAACTTGGACTGCCTGGGACCAACCTGGAATTTCTCATGTCTGAAAGGAATCAGGTGAGACCTTTCTCCTTGGGTTCTTGTGTTAGTTGCTGATTTACACTAAACTGGGTGTTGGCCTGAGAGCCTAGTCGATTCAACCTTACTGACGGTTTATAATGAAGGATAGAAACTTCTGTTAAAAACTTCTCAGTCCTTATCATCTCTTGTGACCATTTCTAGGGCGACACTTTCTCGGACTTTGAGACAATGACAGACCGTCTCGTGGGAGAGATCCTATACCACCTGGAAGCCTATCAGCTGAGTCCTGCCAGGGTGTCCTTCATCGGTCATTCACTAGGCAACGTGATAATTCGTTCTGCATTGACCCGACCTGAGTTGCGACCTCTCCTCCCAAAGCTCCACACATTCCTGTCCTTGTCTGGTCCACACTTGGGCACCCTGTACAACAACAGCGGCCTGGTCAATATGGGCATGTGGTTTATGCAGAAATGGAAGAAATCCGGTTCCCTTCTGCAATTGGCGCTCCGAGATGCTGCCGATATTAGGCACACCTTTCTTTACCGTATGAGCCAGAGATCCAACTTGCATCTCTTCAAGCACATCCTTCTCTGTGGGTCCTCCCAAGACAGGTATGTTCCTGTGCATTCAGCCAGGATTGAGCTGTGCAAAGCTGCTGTTAAGGATACTTCCATACAAGGTGAGATAGTTTCAATGGTTGATTGAAACCAGGTGCAGTGCACACTCTGTGGTAATGCAGTAACCAACAAACCAAAATTTATTATTCTGCAGGTGAAGCATACCAAGAAATGGTGCGCAATATACTGCAGCCAATTATCAGCAAGCCAGAAGTGACATTCATCCGATACGACGTTCATCACGCGTTGCCCAACACAGCCAATTCTCTGATAGGTCGTGCAGCCCACATTGCAGTTTTGGACTCAGAGCTCTTCATTGAGAAGTTCCTTACTGTTTCAGGCCTCAGGTATTTTCGGTAAGAAGTCAAGATGGTCCCTCTACTTCCTATACAGAGTTTCACTTACCCAACTCCCATCCTCTTTATTTGTTGACAAAAGCATTTTGGATCAGAGTTGCAGGGTTATAATCAGTCTGCTTTGTACTGCATATGCTCACTTAGGAATATTCTTTCAACATTTTAAGAAGTTGTCTCAGGTTGTGTATCAAGCGACGGTGTTTCTTAATACTCGGATATATTTTAAATTCCTTATTTAAATTCTTACTGTGTGACATTGTAATTGATTATGACGTATTGGTGGTAGTAATCATTGTGATGCTAGAGTATCATCACAACTATACTGTAGGTACCATATAATTAGGCCGTTCATTTAAATTAATTTTACACTTGCGGTAATTTTGGATGTGAAATTTTCTGTTGAATTGACCCAGCCAGTGGGAACACTTTTTTCTCCCACCCCTGTAAGAGAGGTTAAAGAGACGCTTACTAGGAGTCAGGTGGCTTGATTTATTTTGGTACTGCCAGCAGCAGATGCAGTATTTTTTCTATAGCAGCTGTTGAGTGATTAAAAAGTTCCTTCATCTCAGTCTAGTAATGTGACGTTGTACAAAAGGAAGGAACTTGAGCAGTATTTTGCGGTAGGTCCGTCCCGACAATGACACTTTGCATCCATTGCAGTTCATCTTCTGCGTGTGCTTGTGTTATTTTACCAATGTTCGATGATACAATCACAGAGACCAATTGCGCAGAGTAGCTACATTATTCAAGATCTTTTCTTTCTCTTCATTTTTATTTATTCGTGAAACAATGCAACACAATGATAATGCCATATACCTTGAAACAGCACGTTTGCGTACGGATGCTGCAGCTAGGTTTTTAAGGAGCTTAATTTATCTTGAGTAGTGACTGGCCAGTGATGAATTTGAACTGATCTATGCCAAGGAAAATGGATTTGTTACGTTACTGTTAAACAGTATATGATCCCTTGTGGCATGAGTTGTCTTGAACTCTTTGTTAATCTTAATTTTGGCTTGGCCAGTTGAGGGCAGGGTTAGGCTGAGTACAAACCTTTCATGTTGTAAACACTTTTCATCAATGACTTTACTCTTAGTTCAGTTCACGTATAGTGTCAAGGTAACCAGAAGAATAACTCATGCCACTTGGGGTTTTCGTATCCCTCATTTGGTGGGTCACAGTAAGGACTGAAGCACACCTTGTCGTTTGACAAGACAATGTAGTGCATAGGCCTGTTGAATAGTTGCAGCTTGACTGAAAGGCTGGAGTCAAGAACAAAAAAAAAGAAAAGAAAAATCCAAGTCAACATTGTTAATTGTTCTTGTCCATTTTACTACTCGGCTCAACTCAATCCTAAGTGTGGGGACATGACCAGTGCCATTCCTGTCTTCTTCTACTGCCATGAAAAAAAAAGGAAATAGTATACTGCCCTGTCCTCCCCAGTCCCTCCCCATACAGTTCTTTATAATATTAGTGAAACAGTGGATTTCCTAGGAGGCAGCTTGTGCAGTGAAAAGTGCAGTGCGCAGTGTTTGTAGGAGCTAAACGTACCAAAGAGTACTTGAGTGTTGTAGCAATAATACTGGAAGCTGTTTGGAGTGCCACTGGCAAGGTGTGTGGAACTTATTCTTCCCCATCAACTATGTTGTGTTCATGATCATGACCACGTCTCTCTCTTTTCTGTCTAAACTTTGTTTTTTGGTGAAACAGTACCAGCTTCTCAGCTGGTTTCAATTGGTAAGGTGGGCAGTGATAGTGCTTTTTGTTTCCTCCCTTTTCCCCAGCAGCCTCAATAGAAGTAAACTGCCAAATGCATACCAATATTGTACATATTGTGCAGAGGACGAGTTCTGCGCATCAATCTCATTCTCAACTGAGCCTCTTTTATTCTCTCCTCTGTTGAGGTAACGTCGCTTATTCATGAGAAGTAGGATTGCTGCGGTGTTCATACAAGTTATAACGCCACGGAAATACTTAATGTCCACTGTTATAAACTGTGAGAGAAATGTACTTTTTACTGTTATTATGTAATATAAAGTGTTTATGGAAAAGATTTGTCTGACATGCCATATCCCACCGTCTTTTTTAATGATTAGGACTTGATCACGGCACATACCAGCTCATGTTTGTGGGCTATATTTCTTACAAAGTATCATTATTATATCCAATGTGAAAGGTGTCATTTGATTACCTATTCATAGGTTGGCTATTGCAGTTTTAGGTTGGCTATATGCAGTTTTCAGGGATGGCTGCTGGCTGGTGTTGGTAAGATGACCCATGTCATGCTATTTATTTACGTCAATGAGTGTAGGTGCTGCCTACTAGTCGTTTAAAATTCATCGCAGTATTTTCAAATACCTCCTTCTTACCTCTTCAAGTCAAACCTTGAATTAATGCATATAAAAGCCTATCATCAAGTGATTTCTAGCAGTACAGCAGTACTGATGGAAATCATTTGATGATAGGCTTTTATATGCATTAATTCAAGGTTTGACTTGAAGAGGTAAGAAGGAGGTATTTGAAACCTACTGTGCTGAATTTTAAACAACTAGTGAAAGGCTCTTTCAGACAGAAGCTGACAAGTGGAACTGGTTGCATCCCCTTTGAAACAGTAAGTGTTAATTATGGTACTTTAAATTGGGTTGACCATTTATTATTATGCAATATGTCGAGTGTTTTAAAAGAACCTATACCTAAGGCAAGAAAATGACCAAGGTCTTGCTTGCAATAATTGAACCAGGTGGCATGTAGTGGGCATTCTAAAGATCATGTTCATCGGAAAGGTTTAGTATGACATATAGTGCAAACGGCTGCCGTGGCCTTCAGGTGACTCTGCCTATTGAGTACTTGTTTACAAATAGAGGAAGGGCAAACTCGTAACTTTATTCTGCAGTAGTTCTGTATGCATAGTTTGACTGCTGGAAAAATTCCAGGGATGCTGTGTTCTTGACAGTTGGAATGCAACCTTGCTCTTTACTTAACAACAACAATTAATTTATATTATCAACATAGCTTGCTTTTATGGTTCACAACAACACTAATGCAGTTCAAATAGCTAATAACAATTATGAAAGCATGTGGTACTCCATTAATCGATCACTTTAAAATTATGCTTATTATTTTTTTATATACAATGTCCTACTTGATGTAATGACCCACTTATATTCATTTACAATGCTGTCACCGTACCATGTAAGAAAAATTACGGGTTATAAAATCTGAACGTTAAAAAAAATTACGGACCTTGTGGCGCGCATTCTTGCTGGTATGTTACGAAACGCTCTAATTCACAGGCCACGATAATTTGGTCCTGATCGTGCAAATTAAGGTTATGGCTATTGTATCAAGTGAAGATGAATCGTCTACACGTCACGATACACCTGCAAGTCATTTTAGGCGTCCTTGCGATTCTCTTCATGTCAGTTTTTTTTTTTAAAAAAAAAAGCGAGAGGGGGCCAATCTGTACATTGAAGGTTTTACCTTTCGTTTTATTATCATTAATTTTTTACGACTCCTCCCAAATTCATATGGTCGTGATCTTCATATCCGTACCCCCCATCATGCATAAGGTCATTTGTATATCCTGGTCGTTGGATGATTAATCGGTTGATCACTTTCAGGAATTTTTTGGGTGCGTAATTGCGAGGAAAGGCGTTGTAATTTGTGCGGAAATGATACATTTCATTCAGTACTCGAGTACTTTCACTTTGGTGGGAGAGGAAGAGAGCGGCAGAAGTTTCACATCCACAGTGACACTGTGATTTGGGTGCTGACGTCTTCAGAAGGGATCGGATAATCCTGTCAGATTTGAATAGCCAGATCTTCAGGTTGGGTTCAGATGTGGGACTGATCCTATCATGAGGATATTTGAATAAGCCATACGTTTTAATTGGCAAATAGCAAATTCGAGATGTCCCAAGGTGGCCTTGGGCCTGTAGAACCACTTTCACCATCAGGAGGACCAATTTGTTTTTATTCGAGTGCTATCCTCGAAAAGTGGTCGTGACTGATCGGATCTTCTGGGTACAGGGTGTTTCAACCAATTATGCCAAAAAGCTCATATGGTCGTCTCAGGGATACTTATGGTCCACCCTGTATATGGTGAGGAAAGAGTAAGGTACCTTGGTAGACTCAAAATGGCGAGTAGGAACCGGCTTTGGAGGTAAAAGCTGGGGGTAGCCGAAAGAGAAATCTCAGACTGGAATGTGGAAGTTGGTGGTAGGTGTAGGAGGAAAGCGCTGACCACTAGCCCACCCGAATTGACCTCGACCTTTAGCCCCTAAAAAGGAGTAGCACCCTGTCCTCACGATGAAATAACCAGCACCGCATTTTTTTTTTTCCTTCACTACTGTAGTTACGTCCATTAGTGAGGGAATTGGCGCCAAGGCCATGGCCGATAGGAATCGTGACAAATGTGAACACCCACCATTTTTCCCTACGAGTTAGATCCACTTTCACCTGAGCCTTTCCCTTCCTACAACATCTAGGGTGGGTACAAAAAAAAATGCTAATTAAAAATAGGTCACGAATCATCAAGTTGCGTAAACCTTACGTGATATACCCATGCGAATTTTATACCATTTTAATTAATTTGTTCAAGTCTACTTGTAACTGGGATTACATCAGGTGTCGTAACCTGAGTATATTTTCATGAAATCCCAGTGCATTCCTCGCACTTTTGTCTTTTGTCTCACTGGGTCGACCCAACTTTCTCCTGGCCCATAACCGCCGGTAAAAGTGTTGTTTTACGACGAGCCTCATTTTGTCGCCTCTGTTTTTCAGTTATGAAATAAGTAACTGGCATCGGAACTGGGGTGGAACACATGTAAAGGCTAGATCAGAATTGATCATATAGTGTGAGGTTACCTCTCTAAATGTCAAATTGTGGGTCATTGCAGGTAGGCAGCACAAGGAGAAAGCTGTCCCATTCACTCCCTCAGGAGTTATTGACGTTCGGGTCCTCCACAGGGTGCGGGAATCCGGGGTGGTTTCCGGACTCGCAAATATGGACACCGATGCATCTATGGGGGGGAGAACTAGGAAGAAAAGTCTTGGGAGGAAATTCCTGGAATCACTTGTTCTCTGACAAGTAGTAGAACCTGTTTATGGGTAGTAGAAAGTTAGCCTATGCATGTGGCACCGGTTTCGGATCTAAACATAAAAAGGGGTGTCCGCGCCTCTGTTTTTGTTCTCGTTGTTGTTCCGGACGTGTAAATATTGGTAGATCTGTATGGCAAGGTCGTCCGGTACTTGCTTCCTCAGCAACTTGCCATATGACATCACCGCGGATTATTTCTGCTAAAGATCAAAAAGCGCGTATTTGCATATCGGACGTAATGGTCTATACCTATGACATTACACAAACATTTGTGCTGGAGCAACCACGTCGAGACCTTGAGAGCGAATAATTTGGGTAACGAGCATGGGAAATCTGGAGAAGAAAAATCGGGTGTGGAGAAAGGTAGAGGAAGGAAAACCTGACAATGACATCGATATTTCGTTGTAAACAATGCCTCTCGTGATTTATGAGGAAGCTGGGTGGTTCCAACCTCCCTCCGAAGTACGTTGCTCCTTTGTCCTTGCTTTCAATTGTTGTGGAAAGGAAGGAAGGAAGTTGGGGAAAGTCGACCTCAAGCACAGTTTGTGCCTCAATAAACGTGGTTTTATTTGTACACTGTTTATTATGTACAGATAGCGTAATCTACAGTATAAAGTGAAAAGAGGTCCGTAACGGTTGTCACGCACGGTGTTTGTCACATGCACATACACATGGCGAAGGAAATATAATGAAGCACTGCTGAATTTGTACGTGTCAACGTGAAACGTATACGTCGATGAATAACAACAGCTGATGACTACTCAAGAGACTGTTAGTGTAAGGAAAGTGACACTAGCGCTGACTTCCATGGATGGTTTACTATACAACAGCGCCATAACGAATTTTGGAACCATTGGGTTCGATTCCTGCCACCCAATCAGTTACCTTACTTTAATGCCCCTCTCAAAGTGCGTCCTTCAGAATCTACACAACTACCAAAGACATTTTGCCAGCAGTTTTTCGAGAAAGGGTGCGGTTGAGACTCTGTAGATAGCTAACTGGCTCCCTGTCAAATTCTGCGAGACTAGTTTGCGTTGTCAAGCTGGGAAGAAAGGAACTTGTAACTTATATCAAATTTATTTTGAGCGTTCCTTTCTTCTTCTTGTTCGGTGTAAGATCTATACCAGTGTCCAAATATTCGCGAGTCCATCAAGGTGCACTGTGGCAGTCCATGTGTCTGCGGGCATCACGGTGGACAAACACGTCCATAGGGAAAGGATCTGGTTTTCACACAAGGGGGTTAGACGATTTCGCAGATGAAGAATGTCTCGAAGGAACACGGCGAGTCGTTCCATTTGAGGCCCTTCCCATCTCGGTTCCATAGTTCCAGGCAGTTCTCTTCCTCGCCGTTCTCGTAACGGAAGTTGTTGGGTTCTCCTGCGTTCCAGTTGGTGTAGGTCAAAGGTCGGCCGGTGGCCATCCAGAAGAAGCTGCCTTCCTCGGCCAGATCGGTTCCCGACGTCCAGAAGTGCTCGTGACCAAGCCCTGGACAAGAGCGTTGAGTTAGAATAGGATTTATGTCTCTCTTTTTTGGTTCGTGTGTTAATATTGGATGGGGCGTTGTTAAAACTGACAATGAGTGTAAACATGCTT
This sequence comes from Catajapyx aquilonaris, assembly GCA_000934665.2. NCBI lineage: Eukaryota > Metazoa > Arthropoda > Diplura > Dicellurata > Japygidae > Catajapyx > Catajapyx aquilonaris. The sequence goes on along the minus strand of KZ538233.1, from coordinate 9,667 downwards.
TAAAAAAAAGTAAGGATGACTTTCTTGACGCGGAGGTTGTTGAAGCCGCATGCCTAGCTTTATGACATCTGTTTCGACATAAGGTTGGGCAATACCATGCAGTACATGACCCATGCTTCAAAGTAAAAGGAAACCTACCTTCCGAAGCGATCAATTAGTTTGATGCCTCTATGGCGATATTTGTCCACTTTCTTTTCGTGCAAATAGCTGCTGGGCTTGTATACACATCTACTTACCGAAGTCTTGAATGTATTTGTTGAGCCTTTCATTCTCTTCTTGGCTCTCTACGCTAGCCAGGTGCATCCCGTGGTAACGGCAGTACTGAGCTCCTTTGAACCAGTTGGCCTGCAAAACGACCTACTTGTCATTCAACAGTTCCCCTGCACTATCGTCAGGCCCCGTTTCCGTCTCTGAGGCGCCATACTATCGCGTCTATCCGCGCCTATCTGCCCGAGTTAGAAGGATGGGATAGGCAAGGAAGTAGGAGGTACCGCCAACGAGGAGTACCTTGCTCGGTTACATGGTCCTGGAGAAGCTTGTTCGTCTCTGCGTTGTCTATGCTGGCCAGCTCTAGACTATGATATCGGCAGAACTGTTGGGCGCGATGCCAATTTGCCTGGAAAGACATAGCCGCTTTATACCATGGTCCAACCGCCAGTGGAAAAACCGTTACCAGCAAAGCAGCGTGGGAAGAGGAGGAAGAGAGGCATCTGGTGGTAGCGTCCAGTAACCAATAAACCAAGCGTGCAGGTGCAAGCAAGCAGGCGCATGTTAGGCAACTACATATGCACATATGCGCATTTCTGTTTCGCAATATTTGGTAGGACATTAGTGACACTTGAGGGGAGGTAATGAAAGTGATCCGACATGTACTACGTAACTGAGTGATTGGATTTCCATTCTAACTAGTTCAACCTGCCTTGGGTGCTTTTGGCTCCGTAAAGCCTTAGGTTACTTTGCATTCCACTTTGTTCCATGAAAGACACGCAATATTGTTCCTAATTTGTTTTGGCTACAATGTTTAACTTTCCTGTCCCAGACTGTTACGCAAGTCGTTTACTTATAACCCAGGAATTTATATGGTGCGAAATATTGGCCATTAATCTGAGCAGAAAATGCGTCGGACTGTGATTCTTGCCCCCAACAATTAGATATTCAAAATGCGTTTGATCTGGGCGGTAAAATCTTGACAGCACTTGGATCTCCGTCCGATAACGATTTTAAGTGACCCGAATTGCCACCGACACCGAACATTAGTGCCTTGCGAACAGGATATTTTATCTGTCCTATAGCGTCAATAAATTTAGGCAGACTTTTATGTCAGTGTGTTGGTGCAACGGTGAAAAATTGCAGCATGCATTCAAAGCCAGGTGTGACGGGGAAGATAGGTGCGGTCGCAACAATGCCATTTTGACATCATTTGATTTGAAACGGCGCCTGAGAGGTGCGGTATAGGAAACAGGGCCCGAAAGTGCGACTAAAACGTAATCATCAAAACAATAAAAAAGAGTGAAAAGAGGCGTGCACTACGAAATAATGATGATTGTACAATGGTGAAATCGCTAATTGCTACAAACAATTTTTTTGTGTTGTCCTTTACAGAATAATGTGGGCACATTTTTCTGTGTAGGATAACGCACAAAATTGTGAGTTAATTGCAGACTAGTATATACGAAGGACAAATTCCGTTGCTTGCAGGTAGGTGGAATTATTGCCTGCCGATTGCAGGTTATGTCCGGGGCCATACCCAACAGGGCTTTTCCGGGTGCGTAAGGTCATTGCGAATTTAGTAAAAAATGTGTGTGCGAATATATTTGGAATGCGGCCCCCGACCGACTAAGATCTGTACAAGTGAAAGCGAGAGGGCCACCTGGTGACCTCTGACATTTCGATATTTCCCACCTTAAAGAAGATCCCCAGGTAGTATCGCTTGTCTCCTAGTTTGACGAAGGGCATGGTCCATTTGGCCGCCGCCGAACTGGAACCATCGTCGATGCAGTTGGCGCAACCTGCAATTCAAGGTAGCAAGTCAGTATGTACACCCAGCACCTAGAGGGGGATTATGTCACTCACGAAAATTTTCAAGCATAAAAATTCTAGCAAACGGGATAATTGCACACTTTCATTGCCGACATACCGATCGGCCACGGTGATATCAATTTTCAGCACGCAAATACCATTATAGGGCCTATTTTTTGGCCCAGAGGGTTTTTTTAATTCTATGCGCTTGTCACAGAGTGTACCGGTACCGACCCCTTAGAAAACCTGTCCGTTCTCGCTTTCACCCCGTTGCAATCCAAGGCTCGAGAAGAGCAACTTCTCAAGGACGACCATTTTTGCACACCTTCGAATTCCTCCCTGCCAGGACCTTGTTCGTAAAACCAAAAGGCATCTTCTGCAGCCATATGAAAAGACCTCACTCTCCAGGAAGACTATTTTGTTCAATCGTACATCATAAATCATGTTGTGCATCTGAAGGATGAAAATATATGAGCCCATTTTGTGGAAGATCCAGACGGTGAAAGGACAGTGATGGCTGCCGGACAATTGGCTGCGGGTCATTTGGCTGCAGTGACATTTGGTGGGGCAATTTAATATTTTTAAAAATCGCGAATATATTTATTTGGAGGAAATATATATTTTATTGTTTGTAAATGCCAAGGTGAGGAACAGTCCAGCTTGATGGTGCGGTATTCCTCATCATCATCATCCAACACCACGCGGAACTTGAATATTGGCCAAGACCGGCCAAGACTGCAAGAGAAAGGGAAACCTTGCTGAGCAGTAAAATCTGCACACAGCAGGATTCTTGAGAAACATCACCAATCATGCACTGCTTTTTGTTGGTGACTTGCGACTAGCTACTGGAACCGATCCCGTTTTACTTTTATATCCTGCTCGCCTTAATTACTGCAATCCCTTACGTAATGATTACGAAAAATTTTGTGTGAATTTTGGGGGAAAATGTGACAGTGACCTTGTATTGGACCTGGGGTGAGGTCACCACGCCCTTGCTGCGACTGGCCCAAGGTGGCCCTCTTTTTAGCTGTATTCTTAGACGACACACCCAGTGTCTCCTGGCAGTTATGCAACCCAACTTGCCAGTCGGGTTCATATTTTCGGTCCTAAATGCCACGTTTGTTTTTTTCAAAGTTGCGTAATAAAAATGACCCTGATCTTAAAGGTGAGGTCAATGCATATCCCTGTCATCATTATACTTCCGCACACCATGCCAATCAAACTCGGAAATGTCAGCCTGCCATTTTGGATATTCATGGGCGGTAATTGGCAGTGATGTTGTTTTGTTTGACTTGCAGCCAAATATACGATTCAAGGACAATTATTAAACTGCTACCATGAACGTGACATTTTGCGCTTGGAAAATAGTGTGAAATAGTGCGGACCCCGCCCTTTATAAAGTGGGTCGGAATGCAATGTGTATAATTAGGCCACTGCTTAAGACCTTGGCCAAAGGGCAAGAGGTTAAGGGTGTGTCCTAAAGCAGTGGTTCACTCCCAACTCTGCTATTTGGTACCTGAATTGTCGTCGAAACTGAATGGAGGGAACACCACATGGTAGGCATCCTGAGTCTCATGTCCACTCTGAGGATCCCTGTCGTGGTCCCTGCCCCGTGGGACACCCCAACTATTGCCCTGCAGCACTGCCTCATCCTCCTCCCAACCACCCCTCCACCTCCACACTTCCTCTTCCTGCAGCTTCCTTTCGTCACCCTGATGGTGTTGGATCCTGCTCGCATTTGCGTCCAACTCCTGCTGTATCTCCCCCAACAACCGGTTCAGCCCTGGTAACGTCCTAGGCAAATGCCTGGGTCTGTTCCTGTCCCGAACCCATATTTTGTCCCATATACTGGGGGTCGAACTGGGGTCGTCATCCGGTTGGTGGTGTCCTCCACCACTGTCTTCCTCCTCTTCCTCATCTGGTGGCCTGTCTTCGTCATAGTCGTACTCCTGGTAGTGGTCATCTTGGTCTTGGTCGTCGTACTCTGGTTCCGGCTGCTTCTGGTTGTGTTGGAGGTACAGCCTGGGTGGGGTGATCTTCCTGGCTCTGGGTACTGGTGGTGGTAGAGGCAGCTTCCTTTGGGTTGGAGGAATTGGTGTGGTGGGTGCCAGGGGGGACGGTGGACGGAGGGTAGCAGGAGGAGTGATTAGCCTGCTCAGGAGGTACCGCACCAGCAACTGCTGCTGGGAGTCTCTGCTGACCGCCGAAGAAGTGGAAGAAGCTGGCCGGGACCCTAGGGAAGATGGGAAGACGGGACAAAACACTCAGTTGCGTTGGGGCGGTTCGGTTCATTTATTACAAACTAAACTCGGGGGGGGCAACAAAGGTCAATGGAAGGTCAATCTGCTTATTTGTGCACAGAAAAATGTTTTCAACCAGCGGGGTAACCAACAAGACCTTCCCTTGTCTTACAATAAAGTGCCGAAGAATTTTTTGAGAACTGAACCACCGCAACATAGAGTCAAGTCCCAAGGAGGGGAGAACAGAAAGGTCAGGAATAGCCCCGAGGTGTGACCATGGACCATTCGTGCTTGTCGGAGAATTGGGTGTAAATTGGCCACTTAGATGATGGATGTTTTTTTAGCAAAGTGCGCTCTTATACTAATTGTCAGCATCTTGTATCGTCATGCATACAATGCTGACAGCGATGTTCCCAACTTTTATGGGGCGGTACAAGTTCACCTCGGAGAGTTTTATGAGCCGGAAATTTAAACGGATAAAGGTGAATCGAGGCGGCATTTTTTTAAACTACTGTATATACGGTTAATGTCATTTCCTACAGTGGCAAAAGAAGCTAATTGAATGCGGTTCTTTCGGACGAGCGGTGAAAGTGAGGTCACTTGGTTGCCAATGAAAAGTTTAAAAGGAATGTTGCCACGAGGCGTTGGACATCTGGAGAGAGAAAAAATTTAGGTGAAATTGCTGACGTATGTCCAATTAATTGCAACATTGATGCCATTCGGCGAATTTTTCAGGGGTTATTTTTTTTCGTGACCCGGATTTTAAACTGGGTGGTACAATATCGTCCCACACACTGGTTGCAACAGGCGGATATGTCCAATAAAGACATTTGAAATGACGTCTTCAACCCTTTGACCTGACTTGCCTTGAGGGGGTGAGCGTGCACAAAAAAAAAAAATTTGTTGCTGCAACCCAAAAGTGGCAGTATTTCGCAGCCTTGGCCAGTCGGTAGACTATCCCGTTGGCCTCGATTTCTCAAAGGGCACCTGCTTCAGCTTTGGGAAGGAAGAAGACGAAGAAACACGGTCCAGACACTCCCCCTATAGCAACTTATTATTTTTATACATTTCCAGCAATTAAAATGCCAAGTGCGGTAAATTTATGTGGAATTTTTCGAACATCAGCCATAAGGTGTCTGAGGCCATTTTTATGGGGCCGAATTGTTGGGCTATAATTTTTCGGATTTTTATTGTCCGACTATATATTGTGTGCCAAGTCGGACAGGGATTTGGGATAAATGGCGAGGAAAGTGAAAGGGTGGGTTGCGGGTTTGATTGATCTGATAGTAACTACTTGCTTTACATACTATGTGGATAGAAGTAGTGCAAATTGTTTTTGTTGATCCTCTTCACACGATTTGATTCGTATCATAAGGGCGTATGACCGTTAACGGCCGTTAAGCCAACTCGAGTATTATAACATTGGTATAATCCTACAATGTGATTATCAAAATGGCGAATCTGTTACGTTTCGGAACTGGCCTTTCACCTCCATTCACAAGATGGTATAACCCACAACAACAACAACAGCAGCAGCAACAACAACAAAGGGTTTTTTTCTTTTTCTTTTTTTTTTCAAAAATTGAAAACTCACTTTCTCTCGAGTATCAGTAGTTTCCATCATTTTTTTTTTTTTACACGTGTGGTCCTAGTGATGAGCTCGTTTTATGAAGGACCAGCACCTATTTGATTTGGACAGCCTTTTGAGGTCATCAGTTCAAGTGGCCGGGCCCCTCCAGAGAAAGTGTGACTTTGAACNAAAAAAAAAATTTAATTAAACAATCTGATTTCTATTCAGAATATTTTTGGAAACATGCTAATAAAAATGAAACGTGGTTTTATTGGTGGAGAAAATTACGAGTGAAATCACACTTTCTGAATAGGCTAATTGCACATTGACATTTTCCCTCCCGCTGGCTCTATTAGAAAGCACTGATTCGCCGTAATTGTTGTCAGGCTGCCTAATTTAAGACCGATATGTTCTCTATATATATATATACGACAAGAGGCCACCGCCCCTCCGAAAATTTTCATCCCCAATATTTTTCTGGCCTACTCCTCCTCCACTTCCCTAATCAAAAAGACTCGCGGTGAAAGTTGCCCAGCAAGACTTCCACGCACTAGCGATGGGTGACCTTTGGAACCCTTCCGATGCAGCCTCGCAGCCCATATCTGCAGTAAGATTCACAAAAATCCGACCAAAAAAAAAAATCTGACTTCCGCTGCATTGTTTATTCTACGGATTTCTCTCTTCCAAAAAAAATTATTTCCGGGACGGAAGAAGTTACCTCACATTGTGTATTTTGTTGGTGCGTGAAAGTTTTTTTTTTGGATAACGGTTTTTGAAGTGTGCTATATATTTTTTGACATCCCACGATTAGCCCCGGGAAATCCGTATGGCCCTGTACTAAAGTCGTGACTAACTGTATTACCTCAGAGCATGGGAAAATTCCTCTGCCACGCCGACACAATCCTGGATGATCACGATAAGATCCAATATATCGAGAATTGCGTAAGGAACGTTTTCCCTTTCTATGTTGTCTGCACGCATCCAATGCGTCCTAGCACCGTACGGACTTGTCACCTCTGTAAACACTCCAAAATAAGAAGTGGGGGGGTACAATTGAGGTCAGTAGGCCCAACCGGTTTCGGATTCTCAGACAAATTCCGCTGCCAACTGCATGACAATCTGCAGGTGGAATGATCTGCTATTAAGTAGGGCAAAGAAGCAACTAATTGTTGTGCTTTAAAAATGACAAATGAGGCCAAATTTGTCAACTCTATTTGCAGGCTCACCCCTTGAATGTAATTACAATAGTATGAAGTCACTACCTGGAATGGCCAAGGTTTAGTCGCCATTGTTGCGTATAATTTTGGAGTCATCTATCACCTGTTTGGACGTGTAGGGAAATTACAGCACATTGACGTAATTGCTGATTACTTCATTAAGAATGACACTGAAAGTATGCCATTTGCATGATAGGCGGAAAATAAGGCTGGTGTTGGGCTATGAATGACAAGAACCTTGGCTCCCTGAAGAAAGTCAGTGTCCCCGATCCAAAATGGAGACCCCCCCGAGAATTAGCCGCTGGCTGACATCTTTCCATTTGTTTATTCGTCATAATATTTGACTTATGTGTGTTTTATTTCTGAGACATGCGTGTGGGGAAAGGGGCCAAAAAAAATATTGTGCGAATAAATGATGAGGCCTCTGGTGAAATCAGTGAAACGTCACGACTCATGATTAACAAGGATCAAACACAATAGTGGCGTAAGTGAAAGGAAGAGCGATGCACGAGAATCGGAAGGTCTTGTCTATGGGAAGGACAACAATCGGAGGAGTGGCATCGCACTTGTCATATTTATATATGTAAAAAAATATATGTAATAAAGTGGACCGCACACCACGGGAAGACCAGAACAAGAAGTCTAACTTTCGATTCCCTCAAGGTGTGACGAAGCCTCGGGCGGGGCAGGTCCCGACCTTGGGACATTATTCTGTGCACAAATAGGCTGATAGAGTGACATATAGGTTAGCTGCGGTTTTTTTAATGGGCGGAAAAACTCGTCAATAACACATCTTGCCAGTATGTACAGGGCAGTTATTATGGACAAGGGCTGCTGGATTCGCGGTACAAGTTTACTAGTATACTGGTAGTCCGTGACATAAATTGAGGCAACTACCGTAACCTTTCCGTTATAAGAAGCAATTAGTCGTTAAATATTATTGCTCATCCAGAGAGAATTTAGCGCCAGAAATTCCCAGCGATGTTTTTTTGAATGTGGAACGCGAGCATGTGCGATGTGCATATGTTTCCACGAGGTGAAAGTGATGGAGATGAATCGGTCCATCACGGCACGCACTTCCGACACAATAAAGGACGCACAGGACGAGAAAGTAAGCGGTACTTACTCCCAGCGTGACTCCTCTGTCCGGACACGGGTCCATCGAGGGGGATGGCCACGGCGGTGACCAAAAACACACACAACACGAACCTCTGATGACACCCCCAGGCAGCCATATTTCACCTCATGCACCCTTCTTCTTGTGATAAACCGTCCCCCCCAGCCACCCCCCGTCTTCTTCAGCACGGATTGACGACCACTGGTCAAGCACAAGGAACAGTCAGCACCGATTCACACAAAGACGTTTGTTCCCATTCGGCTGGCCCCCCAGTCCATCAGGAGTCCACCGGATTAGAGTTGACCGATACCTGGTAGAGTAACGGTAGTTGTTTCCCTGAGAGGTGGAAGGAGAGTGGGTGAGTGGCAGACAACAACTGAGCCGAGGCCCCAGCAGCGCACCTTTGCCTAGTCTCCTCCACTTTCTTTCTTCAGGTGCTGCCTCCTTCAAGTGCAGGCCAATCGCTGACTGCCCACACTGCTGACGACGCTACTCTTACCACTCAGCTATATAACCCCCGTATTTGCCAAACAGTGACAGATACTGTTCAATGCTGCACAAAAATGATGACATTCACATCTTCCGCTTTCTGATCATCTGCTGATTACATCATCTTGCATTTAAATTTTCTCTACGAATCAAGTCATGCAAATGTACAGTATTTATTGAACTCTTTAGTGCCGAATAGGGCCAAGACAAGCTTATGGCTAAGTTTCACATGAAATCGTGATTGTGTTATTTAGTTGACGAGAAAGTGTACATCAGATTAGCTCAGTGATCAAAGGATGTGTTGACTGGATGGGTGGGGTGTGTTTATCCTGGAAGGATCGTGTCCCTCATAAGGAAGGAGCTGTGCAGGTTGCCGCCTGGTTAGGATGACTTTCTGATCCACCCATCACAACACAAAAATGCTGGTGCAGTACACGAGCGAGGTGCACCATTCTTTTTGTCAAAGATTGTCTCTCGATATATTCCTTGATGCTGCTCTGCTGTACAGATGCCAGTGACTTTTTCTAGAAGGCAAAGTAAAAATCGATGGAAAGTGTTATTATTTTGATTGAACCAAGCAGCATGCTCTTTCTGCACTTTGTACAGGGTGGGGCAAAAGTCATGGGCGGATTTAAAAGACGCAGCATGTCGTAAGTAAAAAAATTACTCTACACAGAGAAAGATATGCCATTTATGGATCGAGGTCCAAAAAAGTCACTTTTTGAAAACAACACCGGATAGATGTCCACCTTTTCGGGCAACACATTATTCCTCCAAGCGCCGGACAAAACCCTTCATAATGCGCTCCAGCATGTCCAGGGGAATGTTTCTCGTGGCGTGTCTTATCTGATCCTCTTTCTGATCTCATCTGATCAGCCAATGACTGAGGACATGTGGCGAACACCAAACAAATTAAAAGCAGTGGCGTCGCTAGGCAGGTGCGGGGGGTGCGGACCGCACCGGGTGCCACCCTCAAAGGGGGTGACACCCAAGTGATGTGTGAAATTTTTTGGAA
>KZ538232.1:71561-95565 GCA_000934665.2 Catajapyx aquilonaris | reverse complement strand
GGAAGTATCCAGAGCCGTACCATAAGAAATACATAGGGAAGTGCCCGCCCTCTGTTGCCTGGTAGCGGCGCTGCAAAGGGGTTGCCGACCACCTTAAGACTAAATATCCATATTTCGTTGTCTCTGGCTTAGCCTCGGGTGGATCTCCGCTCGATTAACACGCAGGGGACTCCACAAAACGCCATTCCCCTCGCATCTGCACCTGCACATTTCCCCTCCCAAAAAATCTTCCTTCGCTCGCAGTACCTGGCATTTCGGAAAAGGACCAACAAGCTTTTACAACTATGAGCAAATAAAAAAGCACCATGCCAGACGCCATCAAATGGGCAGTGTACTAACCCTTTTAAAAACCCCATGCTTTGGACCCCTAACATTGATGAAAAGAACCTACTGGAGGCTGCAATATGGGTGCCTTGGTGGTCACATCAGCCCTGCTCCTCTTGACCTGCTGGGGAGTCCAAGGTGCTCCCTGTGCAGCCCTCTTCACACCTGGCGTCAAGATAGTGGTACCTCCAACCCCACCATTCTTAGTGGTTCCCATCCTTGACTCCTGCTCCAGCTGCCTCTGCCTAGCCACCTGCCTCTCCCTCTTCCGGTTCTCCTTTCCCTCCTCTAACTTTCGGTACATCAAATCTAATGCCATGGAAGCATCTTCCCCCCAGATCTTCAGTGGCTCCCCTTTCGCCGCCTCCCATTTCTTAAGGGCAGACTCTAATTCAGCCCTCAACTTGGGCACTTCCTTCTGGATTCGCTTCCTCTCTTTTTCTTCAGCCAGGAGCTCACCACGGCGGTTCTGAAACAGTCGTTGAGGATCTGCAGCACTCTCTTCAAGTTGGCTTGCTCGGTTGAAGGCAGCCTCATGGCGACATATAAGGGCACGAATGGGAGCCGATTCCTCCAAATATGTTCTCAGATGAGTCACTTGTGCTTCATATTCAGCCAGTAAGCCCTCAGAGGGAGTTGGCTCATTTCGACCTAAGAATGAGGGTCGGTGCTCATCTCCAAGGCAAGCCTCATTGGCCAGATGATTCATTTCATCTAAACAACTCTCGAGCAAATCGGCCAGACGGGCATTGACCTGCTGCTGGACGACCTCAACCTCATGCTTCAAGTGCCCAATGGCAGCCGGACCATTACCAACTTCCTCTTGCTTCAATGGTGGCTCCTGACCAAGTCGGCTCCACATTCGTTCCAGCTTGGTCCAAAGAATGCCCACTTGCCGCCTGTTTTCCTCTTGTTCTTGTTCCAGCTTGACCTGTAATAGCCGGTTAGGTCAATCTACACTTATTACCACAGTATAACAAACCATTTCAATTACTGTGCAATTGCGAGTTCAGACTAATTTAAGAATGCAGTAAAACTTCTATGTCGAATCTCCATGGGACCGGAAAAAAACCTCGAGTTATAGAAGATTCGAGTTAGAGAAGTTTGGAATTTTTTAAAGCACATAACACTATAGGAAAGTCTACCTACGAAAGGTGTTCAAAACTTAAAAATAACTGTCACTATCACACTTACAAGGTTCCTCGTTGCTTTGTTGCAAAAGAAATCTCCGTTTTGGACATTTGCCCACTCTTACATTCAAGGATTCAATTGTCACAATTGAGTCAAACACTTCTTTTGGTATGCCTGGTAGACGGCGATCAGGAAATTGAGCCTTTCTGTACATGTGGCCTACTCTCGACCCTTCGGCTGGGAAATGAGAAAATTTTCCATACTCGCCAACATGAACTTCGACTTATTAGGGAGACTGAAAATGCATTGATATCCTATCGTAAGGCCCTGCCTGCACTTCGAGTTAGGGAAGTTTATTTCCTATTATTATTTTACATTGTGACCAACCAAGCTCATAATTTTTTTCGACTTATAGAAGTTTTACTGTACCTCTGCATTTCTGCGCCCCCCCCCCCCCCCCCCCCCCCCTNCCCCCCCCCCCCCCCCAATCGCTGTGGAATTTGGATATGTAGTTTTCCACATTTTTCTGAACAAATGGTGAAAAGTTCATTTCCATTGCAGTTTTTCTGGGGGTATGGGGTATTTTTTTTTGTATCTCCTGGACTAGTGTCACACAGGTACTTTTTGCATTGTCCCGGATGAAGCAAGCATCGGACACCCCGGAACTTTTACGCACTGTTTGAGAACATCATGAAGGACAACAGTACCAAAAATTAGCTTTCTATCTAAAATTTCCTGGTTAAAACCTATCTTGACTGGGCTAAAGGGTGTTTCGTGACAGATCAGACTCAACATGCCAAATATCAATTTTATCCATCCAGATACTCCTTGCTGGATATCATCATTAAATAACCATACATTATAAACTACCATAAATAAAACATTCTGTCTGCCACAGTACCTAACAGAATTCCCATTATCAAAATAACACAGATTTGTTAGACTTACCTTAACATCCCTGAGCTGAGCAAGATAACTCGTGGCTAAGGGCAACGAGTCTTCTGCTTCTCGAGCCATGTCATGCTCCAAAGGTTGCTGTGCGTTACGTTCCAGGGCCTTCAATGCTGTTAAGATGGCTTCCCTAAGGGCTCTCAGCTCCAGTAGCCTAGCAGCTTCTTCTGCATGGAGGGCAGTCACCCTCTCACGAAGGGCAGCCAACTCACGCCCTGTCTTTAGGGGGTATGCTGTTGTCCTGGTCGGGATCCAAGTGTGGTTCTCTCCAGAGAGGCGAGCATTCAAAAAGGACTCCTCCTTTTGCAGAGCGTCTGATTCTTCCTACAAAGCAAAGAAAAACCATCGGTATCATTCTACAAATATGTGAACACCCAGCCAATAAGCAATTTATAATGCAAGATGTGGCTGCAATGACAACATATTTTGTGTTGTATAAATTTTACACACAAAGGAGAGGAATCTGGTTATCATCCAAAATTCAGTGGTGAACAATGGAGTTCATCACTGTCTAAAAAACTGTCATATGGCACTTGATTTGGAAATTGATTGCTTTTCAACAACTTGGATGTGTAAGTGCAGACCTTTCCATATAGCATGGACAAATTCAGCAGCACCAGTAGAGATGGCACCTAGTGAGGACGAGCTCTAAGAGTCCTGCTCAAGCAGCCTCTTACAGCAGATCCCACCTATTGTCTTATCTGAATGCCAGCCCTATAATAATAATAATAATAATAATAATAATAATAATAATAATAATAATAATAATAATAATAATAATAGTAATAATTTCCATTCCATGTATGTTTTTGCATATTTAGGCACTCCAAACTCTCCTCTGTACAGTGCCCTGCATTAACGGCTATGCACATGCATCACCACCTGTCCGAGAACGAGTGGAATTAGGCATCCGTGGGCTGTGTCCAAAATACTTGGGACAGCCCAAGATACTTTTAAAGGGGTGTTAAGGGCTGACCAGCCAGTGCAGTGCTATCTAGAATGCAGTGCAGTGCTATCTAGACAGCCCAAGATACTGCGGTGCATTCAAACTCTTGCTACAAAGATGGATCACAGCGGATCACAGATATATCTGTGGGATGAATTATAAGGCCATTGCGATTCCTATCAATGTATTGAGGTTGTGAACCAGTTATTACATGGACCACGCGAATGCCTGTTAATCCACCGCGATATCTTGAGCCGTCTAGAGCGGTCTCGTGAGCAGTCTTGAGATCAGCCCCTGGAAACTTCTATCCCAGCGCAATAGAAAAGGCCGATCCGTTATTCCTTCCCGCAGCGGAGCTAGTAAAAACAATGGAATCTCGCTGTGCGTGTCGTTCATTCGCCATAACAACTCCATTCGCCATAACCCTCCTCCCGATTACTAGGTTTATCAGCGATCCCCCTCCCGATTACTACCAATAGCGTATACCAAGATGGCCGCAATATGTGAGATGTTCACGATCCAGGTCACATCATGGCCACCTCCAGTCAGCGCCACGGCGGGAATGAGTAACGGAACGCAAGATGGCTGGGAGTTTCCCGACCTCTCCTTATACGACCGTGCTTGAGATCAAAGTATTTTGGACACAGCCCACCAACGCCTAGTTCCGCTCAATCCCGCCAGGTGGCGATGTCTGTGCATAGCCATTAATGCAGGGTACTGTACTGGCATGCTATTGCAGTCATTAAATGCTCATTTTTAAAATTTCATCACTACCATTTTTATCTGCTTTCAAGATGATACATAAACTGTCTCTTATGGCATTGAAAATAATTTTTCTAACCTGAACTTGAGGTTGCCATTTTTTATGGTTTTAATGGCTATCTAGCTTGATAATAGTTTACAACTTTGCCTGTGTCCAGTTTTCTCTTTGCAGTAAATTGTGGTAATCTAAATTAATGAATTCGTAAGAATTTATACCGAATTAACAGGATCACCATTCTCTAACTTCACAACACTTATCCAAAACAGGACAAAATGTGATACCTGCAGCTTCTTCCTCTTTTCATGCAGTACACCCTGGTAATGCTGCAATTCATCCTGCAGCTCCAGCAAGGTTAACCCAAGCGGCTCAAAGTTCTCCAGCCCAAGTTCACGTTCCAATCTTGTAATGGCCTGGCCCATGCGCTCTATATTCTCTTCTATCTGTTCCTTCTCTCGGCGAGTGTCTGCCACAAATTCATCGACGAGAATCTGCACATAAACAGTAAGGTTAATATTAATGACGATGGTGATGATTACATTATCACCATCATTCAGTGCACTATCCTGCGACATTTGACATGTAGAAGTGGGTTAAGATGGGTATGAAGAAAATTTCACTATCTAGGAATTTCATGAAATTTGCAGGATTTGTGGAAAGAAAGGTCCTCCTTCTACATACTATTTATTTTTATTTATTTATTTTATTTCACTACCCCTTGCTCAGTACATTACGTCCTGCTTCGGGGGGTGGCATACCACCATCAGTTTTTCTATATATATATTTTCCACTTCATTCACCGGTGCAAGGAAACAAGGACAATGGGAAAGGATAGGGATTTTTGGGGAGGGAACATGGGTGCAAGGTGCCATGTCATAGCTAATGGGTCATGTGCTGTTCCCCAGGAGGTTAGGTTGCCAGACACCTCCTTGGTGCAGGTCAGAGACCCTCCTGACACAGGTGAAAGGAAAGTTCCCCAGGCGGGAATCGAACCTGGGGCCTTTCACTCAGCAAGCCGAGACGTTACCATCACGGCCACCACACCTCCCCCTCCTCCTTCTACATACTGCATCATAATGGCTCCAAACTTGAGGAAAATGCCAACTTGGAAAAATCTGAATAGCTGTTAACAGTGTAATGAGGTATTCTTGCTGCAGTAATAATATTGGCCCTAAAAGCCCAGGTTGCTCACAACTGAAGGCAACATAACTATTATAAATAAATAAATGGGACTCAACGTCAGCCTATTTCTGCTGCAAGGCTCAACACCGACGCCAGGGGGTGGTCCTCCTCCTGGAAATTTGGCCTCTGGGGACTTTAACGTGCACTCGTGCAATGTATTGTCACAAGCACATGGGACCGACGGCTTCACTTCCCCTCCAAAGGAAGGCGCACTCTCACTTTTCTACCACCCGGAGAAAAGTCACCGACCTAGGCCGGGTTCGAACCCACAACTTTGGGACCAGAGGTGAGCGCGCTAACCACCAGTCCACCGGCGCCGGGCTATAACTATTGTAAACACTTGAACTGTATTTGAATCATAGGCACCATTTTTCAAATAATGACAACTGATGTGGATCAGCTATGCAGCATCCGAGTCAAATTTCACTGTCGCTCCAGTACCAAACTGACTCTTATTTGCACGCAGACTGTCATGTTTCTCACTGGTAAATACTGTGAAACCTGTGTATAGTAGAATCACGTGGGAATAAACAAAATTTCCATAATGGAAAAAGTTTCTGCTTTATCTGTCAAAAAATACATTGCATGTCCTATGCCTGTTCCCAGAAATAAATCCGCAATGGACAAGTTTCCGCCATAATCGGAGTCTGTTAACCCTTAACTACGTAGGTGGGCGAAACACCTTTATCTACGTAGGTAGAGCCTGAGAGGCTAATTTCAATTTCTGCTTATCAACTAAATTGTTATATTGGACTTTTCACATACAGAAAGTGCAGTTCAGATCATTAGGCTTCCGAAAACGTAAAAATCACATGCTGAGTCAGCATTCCGACAGGGAAAAATTTTTAATTAAAAGGTTACATCATGTGTTTGAGCCGCTCAGGCTTCACCTGAGATATAGAGCCTGAGCGGTTCCAGGAGGGACCTGTTCCTCGTTACGAATTTTTTTAAACCAAAGAATAGGGACTTAAAAAAATTTTCTTTCCTTTTCATGGTTAGGAAGGTTTTTCTGACAAAGTCACGGAAGGACAGGGGAAAATAGAATTCAATGAAAACGTTACATGCGTTTAAATAGTGCTTGGAGCCTCTCAGGCTCCACCTACGTAGTTAAGGGTTAAGGACAGGTTTCATTGTGTCAAGTTATTACTGGCAATGTTTCTTTTTTACTTGGGCCACGAAAGTACTACAACCATATGCTGAAATCAAATGCAGTTACTGATTACATGGCCTGTAGCAAAAATAGATCTTCCTCCAAGTGGAGCTGGCTACAGTCCCAAGCACCACTGGATACTTTCATAAAATCGGCGACACCCACATTGATAGACACAACCTCTGATTTAGTCCCTTCAAAAAGGAATGTAATAGTGGTCCATTCAATAAATATCCAGGGTGTTACTGTGCCCAAGTGAACAGACCAAGAGAGGGCGAAAATGATGACCAAGCCTTCATTTAACCCTTAACTACGTAGGTGGGCGAAACACCTTTAACTACGTAGGTGGAGCCTGAGAGGCTCCAACGACATATTTAAATTTCTGCTTATCAACTAAATTGTTACATTGGACTTTTCACATACAGAAAGTGCAGTTCAGATCATTAGGCTTCCGATCACGTAAAAATCACATGCTGAGTCAGCATATTCCGACAGGAAAAAATTATTAATTAAAAGGTTACAGCATGCTTGAGCCGCTCAGTCTTCACCTGCATAGGTAGAGCCAGTATAGAGTCCACCGAGCGTTTTTGGTGCCTCTCCAGAAAGTTGGAGAGGGGGGAAATGGGCGGAGCTCTCCACAAAATCCCCAAAAGTGTCTTCTCTCCTCGGAGGTGGAAGAGACTTTCTGGAGAGGGGGCTAGAGCGGAGGGAGGGCGGGAAGCGGGTGAAGGTTTAAGAATTAAACCTCACCAAGGAATTGGTTGCGGAATTAAACCTCCTTGGGCCCAGGGTCCTCTCGCCTCGCTCTCTTCTCAACTGTTTTGAGTGCCTTCTCCCCTAGCTACACCATTCCGCCCGTTCTTGGGTTTAATCAGGGTGGTTTAATAGTGGAGAGGGGGGATGTGGGGGATATTCCGGAAGCCCCGCCCTCTTCCACCTCTCCTCTCCATCTTCCTGGAGAGGGACCAAAAACACCCCCCAGGAGGGACCTGTCCCTCGTTACGAATTTTTTTAAACCAAAGAATAGGGACTAAAAAATTCTTTCTTTCCTTTTCATGCTTAGGAAGATTTTTCTGACAAAGTCACGGAAGGACAGGGGAAAATAAAATTCAATGAAAAAGTTACATGCGTTTAAATAGTGCTTGGTGCCTCTCAGGCTCCACCTACGTAGTTAAGGGTTAACCCCACCAATCCAATCCCCTGGAGGCCTCCTCCTCTCCTCACCCTGAGTGTGTCCCTCAGCTTGGCCCCCATCTGTTCCTGGGCCTCCTTCGGGTACCCGACGCTGGACCAGATCTCATCGCACTTCTTGAGCGCCTCCTCCACCAGCGGACCGTCCCCCATCTTGAAGTGTAAAGAGAGTCCTTTCCTTCCAACGTGGAGCGGTGTACCACTTCGTTCAGCTTCCTTCCTTCCTGCGAGAGACCGACGCCGACCGGCTTCACACCCCTTTGACCGTTGACTGCCTGCTCGAATCCGTTCCACATTCAAAATCTCAGCCTTGTGACGTCACCCCAAGCGGCCAACCGACAAACCCTGGAGGACATCACACGGTTTTATCATGTTCATGCGCATATTTGATTTGTTTGGAGAAGGACAGGCAGCGCACTAGACTTGCCATTCATGTTGATGTGGACATGTACACAATGTGCCAGTTTAAAGCACATTGATTTTGGTATTTTTAATAGAGTAAACGTTAAAATGTTTATGAGCATAATTTTATTGCTGCACGGTCGCAATGTTAATGTGGTTTATACACAATATGAGGATAAAATTTAGCACGGTTTTGCCAACAGGAAAAAATGTCTCGCATTTGAAGGGGAGGATATAATTATGGATCTTATTTTGCCAAAGTTATTGTTTGTTCATCGTTCAGCTGCATAGTTTGGGTAAGCGGGTAATGTCAATAAGTGCTAGGCATCGATAACAAGGGCGTAAACATGTCGCGGGGAAACACTTATGGGTTACGGCCCTTCACGCGAGGCAGCTAGCTTATTGATGCAGTTATATAATAATTTTAAGAAACATACCTTCCATGATGGCAACTGGCAAGCAGCGAGCCTAACCACAGTTGTCACTGGAAATTCAAGCTTTCAAGGTCAAGATGCACCTAATCTGAGGGGGAATTGTTATCAGGACAATATAGAGAGAGAAAACGTAGCTGTTTGTCAACAGACAACAGGTGTTTATATTCTGGAATGAAAGCAGTGGGATTGAATTGTTGGCTAGCCAACAAATTCTAAAGTAATAGTTTCAGGTATGTAGATATATAGGTTCGTTGAAATGTGCCACTCCAAGCTGAAGATGATGAACACACTAAAGTACGAGAAGCACTTGCACATAACTCCATGTGCATAGAATCACTACTGTTCCATTTATAATCTTCAGGAGGATATTGATTGCATGTGAGTACAAGAATGTTTGACTTCATATTACTAAGCATAATCTTAGTGGTTAGGTGCAATTATTGGCTGTAATGATTGCATATTATATTATTCAGTAATATGACCGAGAATATACCACAGGATTTCCTGCTTACCAAAATGCTGATCTGTGCAAGTAATTTAATGACTCAATGAAGAATGAGACCATAAATATATTTAAATTCTGCACTATTTTTCAGACCATTTGGTGTCATAGTTAACCCTGGAACCGTGACGTGCCTGAAAGTTATGGCAACTGTTATGTGGGGGTCTTTTAGGACCCCATCCATATTTTAATTTTTATTAATTTTTATAGCATACTTTTCAATGTATTGACTATATGCCATCATTCTTTGGACAATGCCTAAAATGATCGCTAATTCAAAGTAAACATGCACTTCCTGTTATATACTTTTTTTAATGGTGAAAGTTCATGGTAATTATCATGTTAATGCATTTTAATTTCTTTGGGGTCCTAAAAGACCCCACGTCACAGTTCCAGGAGTAATATCAGTGCATTGCATCAGTTAATTAATCGATTCCTGAAATGGTTCAAAGAGGTGCTACCTTTTGTTGTCATGATCTGTTAGCATTACCTGAAAATAGACAAAAAAATCCATCCATATTTCATGTGCCTTGCCAGCTGTATTAATTTATGTTATTACCAGAATAATATACTTCATCACTTGCATTGGCAAATAATTTGCATTGATGTGGCTCATGCTTTTTATTATTATTTAAGTCTGCACCACAAGGAAGTCTTGCAGCACTTGCTGTACAGGCAACTATGCGCAGAAGCATACATGTCATGTACAAACTATCAACAAGGAAAAATATTCCTTTTCAGTCCAACACATTGCTCGCATCAGTGTCATGTGATGTAAAAAGCAAGCAGAGGGAAAAAATACGTAACAAACAAGCTATTGTTGCAATATTTCACGTTAACAGTATTTAATATGAAATAATGAATTTTACCTGCTAAATTGGCAACAATGCAAGTAATCAACAATGCAATAATAATAATAATAATAATAATAATAATAATTATGTAGTACTAATAGTAATAGGATTGTTGTTGGAGTAAAACAAGTAAAAACGGGTTTGACACTGGGAGCGATTCATTTTGCTGTCATCGTAAACTGTCACTTTCAACATTTGATCAGTGTGAATTGGACGGCTGTTAAAACCAAAAAATTATAATAATTAACATAGTAAAACATGGTGGGATGAGGGGAAGGAGGGTGAGACATTTGATCTATCGGCAGTCAACTTGGGCTGGTTGCCCATGGCTGGAAAACAAAATGAGGAAAAAGAGAGCATAACTAACACTTGCACACACAAACATTCACTCAAAAAAGAAAAAAAAAAATCTCTACACGGCTAGTCTCTTTGAAGTTATGTTAAGGGGAGGGAGGGGAGGGGGGAAGCTTTGGTATAGTTCATATCCTCAAGGGCAGACAATGGGGAATCAGTTGGATAGGTTAGAATCAGTCTCGCAGTGAAGAACAACTTGGAAAATGTACTCCATCATTTCAACTTAAAATAATTTCTTCAAACACCCTACTGGACATTCAAAGTATTGCCTCTGGAATTAATTCCCAGTCTGCTGCATTAACTTAGCACTAACTTATCCTGTGGAGGGTCAAATAATAATGGTTTCATTAATTGCAATGAGATAGCACATTTTCCAATATGCGCCTTACAACATTTGACTGACTGAATTTCAGACCCATCCAATTAATGGGGGTTTATAATCTTAAGAAGATATGTGGCTCTTCTCAAGTTATGAACATTTCAAGGCAGTGAGCATTGGCCCTCATGGCCTTTTCTGGGCTCCCAAAGGCATCCATTGTGTCTCCAGGCCTCCCAGAGGTTGGGGCACACAGCAGCAACCCACCCCCACCATTGTTGGCACCTCCTCCACCAAGATCCCCATTTGGACCCCTTCGCTGTAGGCCAAGTGGGTCTGGACTTACCTGGAAACAAAATCACAAAATAATCGTAATGTCAATGAGGAATACATATTCATATCACGGTGCACTTTAACAGAAAATTCAGCATGTCATTTTGTAATGTAGTGCAGCTGGATTTGTTAGGTACCATCACAAAAATGCCATTCAACCAGTATGTGGTATTTCAAACTGACATACCACACTTTAAGTTACCAGGAGCACAACTACCATGGGCAAGAGACAGTGGCAATATTATCATGAAGATGTAAGCTGTGTACCTCCTACATTTGAATAGAAGGCATCGTGTTTGAAATAAAGCTATTCTCAAAAGAATATTGCAAAATTATTATTTTCAAATCCATATTTCTTAGTTTGGGAGCTAATCAGGTGAAACTGAGTTTTACTTTTCCAGTAATGTTAATAGGGTCAGTCTTACTAATGATTATCATGACCCATGCTAACCCTGATCCTGGAAGACATCCTTTCTGTAAGCTGTGTTGCACTTACATTACATCTGTAGTTGCCTATATCACTTTCTTTTATTCCCTTTGGAAACAAGCACAGGACTTGCCTAATTATACAATAACTGAAGCAGTAACTCACCATGGCAGGCTGATTGTTGGCATAGTAGGAGGTTGGACTGAGTGGTGGGGAGGGGTACGGCCAGTAGAAGACTGGTGGATAGTAGGTTGGGGCAGCAGTTGGGGCAGGAGGAGCAGGAGGGGCAGAGGCAGGATTGTGGGGGGTTAAGGGGGTCAGAGGGGTCAGTGGAGTGAGGGGAGTCAGAGTGGAGAGTAACTGTGCCCCAGGGCCAAATGCAGAGAAGGCCCCATGGTGGTGGTGGTGGTGATGAGGATGGTAGCCAGCTGCAGATGGAATGCCACCTAATGGAATAATAGAGACAGTTGTTGTTAATGGACCTGGGGAGTGTCACTGAGACAAGCAGTTGACAACAGTGATTCAGTGTCCATCCAGATGTTGAGCCACAATGTGGCTCGAGTTACAAAATTGAATGAAAAGGACCTTTAGCTTTTAAAGTTTCTGAGGGAGCATGGTTGATATTGAAGCTCCATATGAAAGTGAGGTGGCACAGGAATGAGTGCCACCTTCTGTCAAATAGAAAACTATGTATGGCTCGTGCTAGGTATGCTGGAGATGAGGGATGAAACATGAGCAAAAACCACCAACCTGCACTGGTTCAAGTGATGCTGTTAAATGAGAAAAATATTATTTTCTCTGTTGCAGTAAACGATTTAGTACACGCTGTACTTCCCTGAGGTTCTCATTAAATTATACACAAGCCTATCACGAGCCAGGTACATGTAATTCATGCACCTTGAGAAATCTAAAGCAGCACTTCTGCTGGTTAGTATTTAAACACATAAGAACTGAACATCTGGTTTGGCTCACATTCCCATGCATATATACTCATCTGCAACAGTGCAAAATAGTAATATTTGAATCTAAGAAAACATTAAGCTTATGCAAGTCACCAGATTGAACGTGCCAACATATGAACCACATGCAAATAAACACAAGATTTTCCTTTAGGTGAAGATATCAAAGCCCATGCAGTCTCCCCTGAACTGTTAGCCACACAAAATTACAGCAGACAGGAAGTAGCGCAGGTGACCCCCAAATCTGGGCCGCCAAACAGTGCCTCCCATAATTATGGAGTCCGTCCATCCGGCACTAGGAGAGGGAAAAGAGATAAAAAAGCCAGACAACCACATAAATAAAATTAGATCCCATTTACTATTTAAAAGCAACTGAGATTGGTCATTCCTACCTGAGTTGCTCGCCAACAGACACTCAAATCCGAAAAGTATACTGAGGAAAAGGAGCACATTAGAGATTCCCAAAAAAAATAAACCCCAACCATTAAACCTGCAGGGGGATAGACTTTAAATAAATTTATTACCTTCGGCATAAACACACAATACAAAGTGAGTCATCCAGCCAATATAGTAATATAATAAAAAACAAACAAAAAAGCCATACATAAGCCCCTCAATTTACTCCAAACACAACCTCCTTCCCTTTACTATTGCACCTCAAAAAATTCACTCAAAAGATTCAAAGTGGAGAAAAATATAATTGGAGGGAATATGCAACAATTTAATGTGTTATGATAGGTGGGGGCAATGACTGATATACTGCTGCCATGATTAAGTACTATGCAACGAAACTAAGGATATTGATAACTGCTGAAGGCACTTTAAAAATTGGCTGTTTTTGGTTCCACTGCATCTGACTCACTTTTTTTCCAATCAATTTTGCCAGTCCATATTAGGAGAAAGATCATAAGTGCACCCACCTGGAATTCAGCCCAACATGGTGATCATCTCTCTGCCTCAGATTACTTACATCTAATCTATCCATCCTCCCCCAACCCCCTAAAAAGTCTGAAGGTAAAAGAAAAAGTGTCCCTCTCAAATCTAACTCCAAACAGAAAATAATTAGTCCAGTGTTAATAACATGACTGACCCCAGAATGAAGAAAGGCCCATGTCCACATCCTATCCCAAATATTTTTGGCAAAAGTAAACAGGCACCAAATCCACTTATGGATAACAAAAACTCACATTGGTCAATTAAGCAACAAGATAATAATTATATTTTATCTTCTTCACACCATTGCATTTTTTTTGTTTTGTTTTGTGTGAAAAGTTCTATGTACAGTAAACAGAAATTCTATTTCAGAGCAAGTGTGAGTTTTTGTCACTGATACCTAAATTTAGACAAATATTAGGGATGTAAGTGGGAATGAGGGTTCCCAAGAGAAAAAAATGTATATGTAGGAATCCCAGACAAAGACCAAACCTGGCATCAGTAGCAGCAACCCAAAAGTATAAAAAAAACCACTTCCCAGAAAAAAATTTAACGCACACACGAAGCTTAGCTGTCAGGGAGCCTAGAAAACAACAGGATAATATTATGGATACCAATAAAAAAATTGGTTCCATCGTGCAGCCTTCGCCTTCTAAAGTGCAACATCTCCCTCAAAAATCACCAAAATTATGTCCCCTAAAAAGCAGGCTGCAGTGGAAAAAAAAAATACAAACAGGACAGAAGCAGTGGAACCCAATAACTAATTTGCGCCTCAAAAAGTTTTGGGTCACTTTTGGGCAGGCCCTTCCCAAAAAATAGAGAAAAAAAAAACATAAACAGGAAAACATTGCCCCCAACCAAATCAGATACCGTAAATAATGGAGGGGGGGAACAAGGCTTGTCTAAACTACCAGCACCAACCAGAGGAAGCCCAAAAAATAAAGAACAAGATGTGACAAAAAAATAAACCACATTTTGTCCATTTTTCTTGATTTGCCCACCACTTCAATTCTTTTTTTTTGGGTTAGCACCCCTTAATAGCCAGAGTCCAAAAATGCCCAAAAAAAGACATTGCACACTTCCTCTTTACCTTCCTCAAAACACAATGAGCCAAGTTACAAAAAAAGCTTCCAAAAATTCTTCAGTGGAGAAAACAGTGCACATAACTACAATATACTATATAGAATATTTAAGGCAAACTTGTTATGGAAGACATTATTGCCCCACAAATAATTCAAGAGCACTTTGGAATCTCCTCCAAAACCAAAATAAAATAACTGAGCAAAAAAGAATACCCAGTCCACCAATGAAATGAGCGCAAGATGGACCAAGCTATACATTCCCAGTATTTTTTTCGTTTGTTTCATTTTTGATTGTTCAATTCACTGCCAGACTACTCTTCAGTGGGGCAGAAAAAGTGGAATGGATAATTAATTGCATAGGTACTTCAAAAATCTAACTAAATAATCATGTCTGATTAATATTATTGTGATTAATGCAAGAATTACATGACCTGATGTCCAACGTGTCTTCTCTTGCAAAATACTTTGCATTGGACTTTAGATGTATTCAAAATATTTCTTTCCATATGCTTTGTGCAGAAGTGAAAAAAGGCACATCAGGCGTATCCTACAAGAGACATGATTTGTGCACCAATTTATTTGATCTTGATTTGCAAAACATCCGCCCAATATCATTTAAAAATTTCTTCATGCAAAAATAATGTCTGTCCATGGATTTACTACATGATTTTTGCACAGCATTCAACAACAGGTTGCATGTATGCTATGTGGGAGGGGGGTGGGGGGAAACAAGACACTTGTACAGGTGAATTTCTCTTAATTTTATGCTGCCTCATCTAATGAGCAGTGCAAAAAGCACTCCTATCTTGGATTACGTGCAAGATTTTGAAACGATTGCAAATTATCACGTGTGAGGGGGAAACAATTCTACATATAATAAGCAACAAGACCAGCTCCTTAAAAATCTTAATCTCACCCACTGCAAGAAACTGCATCTTTGTACTTTTGCTGTGATGTATACGACCTAGCATGGAAGTAGCTAAAGGCCTTGAGTTCTCAAATTGCTGGGTATAGAGAGTGGTAAGCAGCAGCTGCAGCTGCAGCTGAATATGCAGGCTGCCACTGCCTCTTAATAGCAGCAGCAGCAACCTGCTCAGCTGCTGACTGGTTTGCATGAGGGAAAGCTTGATCCCATGACCTTTTACCAGTAGCCGCTGCCACCTGCGGTTGCTGAGTCTGAGCAGCTAGAAATGGATTGGTTGTTTGCAAAGGCAATCGTGGCAAAAAGAAAAATGGCTGTGGAGACTGTTGCTGCATTTGTGGAAAAGTAGCCACCATTTGATTAGATTTGGCCATCTTAGCTGCAGCCACTAGTGAGGCCACTTCTGGTGGAAGTGTGTTAGCAGTAGTGGCCGCAGGCTTGGCTCCACCTAACAGCCAGAAAGCCGCATCTTGGCGAGATAAGGCCATTGCTGCAGCCATGGGATTGGCTTGAGGTGAAGGTGGGGATGGGGATGCAGTCGCAGGGGGCGGCCACAACATACCAGGTGGGGATAGCAGGGCAGCTGCAGTAGCTGCAGCGGCCGAAGCCGCTGCTCCTTTCCCTTGAGGACTAACCACTCCACCGGTTAGTACGAGGTTCATGTCATCTCCAGAGCACTGGAAAACCTCTATGTACCGCTGCTTCTTTCCAAAGTTCATGTAGCGGTGGTGCTTTTGAGCAGCTGCCTGCTGGGCTGATTGTTCACTGTCCATTTGGATGAAGGCCTCACCTGAAGGCTGGCCCTGTAGTAAAATACAATCACCAGTTTGTAGGAGTGGCAATAATGAGGATTACAGTAGAACCTCAATTATCTGACCTCGGATTATCTGACTCCTCGGTTTATCCGACCATCCCGCTCCAGCAATTTGTTTTCTCGTCAAATACTGTATGCAGGCCTACTAAGCATTTGTTTTGTATTGCCTTTAAATTTTAAATAGCAGTGTGTATGTAAAAGATAAATACTTCACTATTTCTTAGAAAACTGTAACATTGTACTGATTGTAGCTTGGATTTTATGTTGTGGTTTTTTGTTTCATTCAAGTTTCCTTTGCTCCTCAAATTATCCGACCTTGTCTGTTATCTTACCATGCCCCGATCCCATAGGTGACGGTTAATCGGGGTTCTACTCTTCCATCAGATGCAAGAAGACCGCAACTCAAAACCTTGTAAGAGTGAAAGTCGCATGCATGCCCTGTACTAATCCCCTCTGAGTGAGGGAGGATTAGTGCAGGCCATGCATGCCACTTTCACCCTTACTAGTTTTTGAGTTACGGTCTTCTTGCATCTGATGGTAGTACTGTAGTTAGTAACATGGATGGATTATTCATCCAGTTGACATTGCACCACACAAGAGTACTCACAGTACTAACAGAATTCATCCACACTGACATGCAATCCAAGTGTTAGTTGAGTCTCTAGATGTGCAACAAAATTGTGCATAGCAAGTGCACAGCAACCAAATAATGGTGGATCTGGCAGTTTGTGTAAAAGACCCCATCATCTACCATTGTCACTGGACAAAATGGATGTCTTGGGAGCGGTTGATCCCACTCTACACATACATTAGTATACTAGGTGTTCCACATTAGCCTCCTACAATGATTTCTAGTAAAGCAAGACACGAGCAGAAATAATCCCAGTGAACGCAGCATCACCTCAGTAGAAGTTGCAAGACAATGAAGACCATAACTGATGTGTCAACTCAGCCATCAATTGAATGGATTAATTGTGCCAAAACACTTGTTACTTCTAAGTTTGTACTATATTATTATGGCTAAAATGTCAGCGACCCTCTCATAAATTATTTGAACTACGCAAAAACTAACCTGTGCATTGTAGACCATGTGGACACCCTGGAAGACAATGTTGGCAGCATGTCCTTCAAGGAATTCAAGTATGTGCTCAACTTGCGCCTCATATGGAAGCCCACGAAGTCGGATGCACTCCTTCCTCGATCCACTGGTGATTATCTGCTGAGGCAGCAGTGGGACCTGATGATGATGAGGGACTGCCCCAGGAGGGAGGGGAACTTGTGGAAGAAGGCCGGCCTGGTGAGCTGCAGCTGCAGCCTGGGCTGCCACTACCGCCTGCAGCAAATATGGCACTTAATAATACTGTTTAAGTACACCAACAATTTAGTGTGATGAAGAGTATAAATTGTCAATAAGAAAACCCATTTTCATCCAGCCATGTGGGCATTGTGGGTCCAGTCAGAATTGTGGTGAGAATCTTTCTAGGGATAATGTTTATGAGCAGGGATTTATTCTAGTTCAAAGTCCAATAAGGACAACAAATTAGTTGCAGTATTGATGATTATTATGAATAATGATAATGGTCTAGGAGTACCAGTAGGCTACATAAATTCCAATGTTCCATGCATGTTGTTTAGTGCAAATTAACCTATTATTAACAGAACATGGTAAATGCAGTGTTTTGGACCTTGCTCATTGGAGGTACTAAATGTGCAATCATATGTGACTGGATTAAGCCATCTAAAAAACAAATTCCCAGTCACCATTATTTATCACATTGCATCGAGTACATGTACTCGATGCAGGTAGTCCCCAGTTTATGAACGACCCGACTTACGCCGATCCATACTTACGAACGGGCTTCAAAGGCCCCCAGATGGATAATTTATAATTATCCCTCCACTTTCAATCACTTCTGAGTACATTGACAAACACCAAGTTCAACATAACTAGAAAAACCCTCACTAAGCTCGCATTTTTCTATGACGCAGGCGTAGAAAACCACTCTCTTCGCTCGCTTTTTTCTAGACCTGCGGCCTACAGTCCCCACTATATTTTCAATTGCTTCGGACTTATAGCCAGTGATGTTGCCAATCATATGCATAACCCCCACCCGTTCCTCCGTGGATTCACATACCTGTGATTCCCTACCCTGTGACCCATCCGAAATCCCACCTTTGTATTGGCTGCGAAATATGCATTTGCCCACTTCAACATACCAATACCGCTTGAATTTTTTAAAAAACAACCAATTATTGTATGAACAGAAATTCACAACCTCTACTGCCTCTACTCGCATGCACTCGCACACATGTATCTAAATAATAATAATAATAATGGATACCCCGTGATAGGCCCCTTGGGCCTCTTAGGGGATCATCTTTTGAATACCCGACTTTAATCATTTGCCTGTAATGTGATGAATTTTGATAGTGGGAGGAAACGGGAGAACCCCGAGAAAACCCTCGCGAACACGGACAGAACCCACCGAAACTCTATCCACATAAGTATCCTCCGTCCAACCCGGGGATCAAACTCGGGACCTTAGAGGTGGAAGGCTGCGGCGCTAACCACTCGGCCACCGTGTCGCCCTTTACATGTATCTAAATTATATGCACACTTTCCGAACACGTTTTTCTAACTGGTCATAACTTATTATTATAAACATCAATGTTTGTATTAGAAAATTATATGATCAAAAACTGGTTTCATTCTTCCCGACACTTTCTTTTGACGTTCTCTGCCTATCCCTGGGTTCAGTGTTGAATATCGCGGCTAATCCTGCTTACCAACTCTTCCCACGGGGGTGCCAGTAAGGACCTTGTTTAAAATACTGAAATTATGTTACTTTGTTCATAAACGTCCATGGAGTTGGCACCACTGATAAACAACATCCCGACCTTGGGCAATAAAATAATGTTCGGTTTGGTTCGGTTTGTTTAGGACTTTCCATTCCCCCCTCCTCTTCCCCTCCCTTGTTGTGAGGTCACCGTGAAGACGTGGATGGTGGAGGTGGAAGGGTAGAGGGGTCTTCACGGGAGAGATGTGTCCTCGTTGGCCTCCAGGCGACTGAGGTGTTCTTCCTCCCATTGCGCATGCTCGGAACGGTAACACTACTCAAGTAGACTTTCATATAACTTGCCTGATGGTGGTGATGGTGGTGGTTAGCAGCAGCTACAGCAGCTGCTGCTGCTGCTGCAGAGGCTGCCAGGGAAGCTCCAGGCCCTCCTCCTCCAGGCCCCCCAACATTGGAAGGGCCACCAAGAAGAATCATGTCAGATGGCCTTGGTTCCATGGAGCGATTGAGAACCTGCTGCACTTCTGCAGTAGTGCTCTGGAACAGCTCAATGTACCGGGATCCAATCTCATTGCGGTGCTTACTTAAGGCTGCTTTTGCTTCCTCTTCAGTAGCAAATAAGACAAATGCATCACCAGTGGCACGGCCGTCAGGCCTCTTCACAAAGAGTACCCCTGACTCGCCCTCCATCACCTCAACTGAGGTCTCACCATTCTCGAAGAACTCAAGCTGCAATAAAAATATAAACAAGTTACAATACTTGAATTGAAATCACAGAAATTATCAATCAAGGATCACATTAATTGGCCCAATGTAAGTATCACATAGTACTTCTCAAAAATCTGAATCAGAACGGGTTAGTACCATTTGTAGCTGGGATTATTATCACATATATGGGTGGAAAATGTAATTGCTGCTAATGAACCTCTTGTCAATACGAAGAATAATCATGACTACACAATCATCAACATCCAGTGAAAGATGTATCTAGTGAAAATGTCCTGTGAAATTTTTAAAAAGCAACATATATGAGTCTCCACCAAGTTTGATATGTATCGACATTACTCAACAAGAATAAATCACTTATGGCACATTAATAAGTGTCCGAAAGAGTCCCCCCAAGTCCATAAGCCTTTTGGATACTGAATTTGTGAATCCTGCTGTTACCTCTTCAGTCTTCACTTACACATGAAGTCATTCAAAAGCAAATAAAACCTGGTTTCTTAGTTCAGTGGTTCTCATAGTGTGCTCCAGGACTCCTGAAGAGAGCTGATCAAGCTGATGCATCATCAAAAATTTAATTTTTTCATTGGAATTTTATTGCCTAGTAACAATTTGATTATCGGTTAATGGGGTTAATGGACCCAGTGGTGGGTTCACAGGACCTTGCCCTTCCCCAAGTGTGATGCAGTAAAAAAATTCAGAAACATTGCAACAGGAGCTACAGAGTTAAAGCTCAAGTGACAACATCAAGATACTTATAAATCAGTGATACCCATTGGTGTCACTTACCACTTGCTTGGCAGTGCAGTCATAGGGTAGACCCCTCATCCGGACAATCACCTTGGCACCTTTGGACAGGAATGCCTGTGCTTCATTGTTGCTACCTACATTGTTGGTGAGAAAAGAGATGGGAGGGATCAGTTAAGTTCATTCAACTTCAACAACACTAGTAGTACTGTACAGTATACCACACAAGTCATAGTCCAACCTAGATTTAACTGGATATTGATAATATTCCATTTTAAAATTTCCCCATAATTACATTCTACCGACTTATGAGTAGCAATCTATGGCCACTGTCTCTGTACTTTGAAAGTTTCAGTAACCAAGATAAACTTGTCATAATGATACTTGTCCTCATGGCCTTAGGCTTCTTATTTCCTCCAACAACTGTAATGATATACCCGTTCACTCAATACCAGGGCATTCACACAATACTAGTTATCATATTCAAGCTTCTGATTAAACCTGACTCAAACCACACTATAGATGGGTCGGTGAACGAACGCAAGCAGATGGCCAATTTTATGACAGGTCGGAATACAGTTTGTAATGTAATTCCTGTAATAAAATTGGGCACCCGCTTGCGTTCGTTCACCGACCCATCTATAATATACGAGGCATTGAGTTCTTTTGCGCCTTTGGCAGATATTTTTCCCATTTGATCGAAATTACCATATGCACGTGACAAAAAAATCTACGTTCGCGTCGTGTTTCCCACTGACGTCTACATTCTAAAGATGTTGTCCATCCTTCTTTAAAAGTAGCTTCCCCACACCACATTGTCTTAATCCATTCACCACAGGGTGGCTAGGAACTGCCTGATGTACAATGGATTTTCTGCACTTAGCAGAACTGCTAAGTGCAGAAAGTAACTTTACTTCTTATAGCAATTTGAACGGGTCATTAAAAGCTCTTAATGATGCTGATAAATGAATAAAAAGATTCCATTGGGGCCCTCAATTGCAACGAATCTGAATTTACCACAATCGGGTTGTAGGTCAAATCCGCTGACAGAAGGCGGGAGTCGGGAACGTGTCAATTGTGTACACATTCTTCTATTAGTTAAATATTAGCATCATACCTCTTAGGCAATCATTTTAGTCTTATGACATTCCTCCAACAGTGTCACGCAGACCATCTCGCCCAAATTACACAGCGCCCCCCCCCCCCCACCCCTTTTCACATCATTCAGTGGCCATTCTGGACGGCACTTTGGTCCTGTAATTCAGTTACCTTTTTGCGATAAAATGCAACCTTTCCCGGACCCTTTGAGCAAGGTTCACGTCTTATTAATAAGTCCGAGTTCACACTTATGCTTCACTTCTAACCTAATATTAGTTTAGCCCCTCGACCCCACCAGGCATTGGACTATACAGTATAGGCACATTCATTAGAATTTGAATTTAAAATGTCAATTTCCAAAGAGAAAGATGATATCACCAATGACCTAATTTTATATTCGTCTCCTAATCAATGTCGTTTTATACGGTAAACTTATATTTGCAGGAAATACTGTAATAATTGAATTTGGAAACATGGCCATGACTTGGCATTAACACCAACTTTCGCATGAACTTTTACATTGAAAAAATGCAACCCTGGGAAAATTGCTCTGCTGTGACAATGTCATACATGGATACCTGGCTATACAGGTAGTGATACAGTACTTTTCCCCTCCTGAAAGGATTTGTCCTGAAAACCTATCCACATGATGCTGCAACTAAATACTATATAACTCATTGTTGTGGTGACAAGAAACGCCGACATGTAGCCCCTTAAGGGTAATTCTAAAGGCCGATACAAATCCAAGAAATCATGATAATGAATTAATTGTACTTTGGTGTAGCAAACTCAAGGGGGTAACCACTTCGGTACTCCGGTGTACACCTGCGAGTGGTACTCCCTGGTACTCCTCAGGTACCTCACTCTTTATTACTCCTTGTTGGTACTCCTTGAATTTGGTACTCCAGTGTACACTTTTCAGCCAAGTGATTACCCCCTTGAGCAAACTTTTGTTGAGAAGCCAAACCCCCTGGAAACCAGTCTTACAAAATGCGATAGGAGATAATGAGAAAAACTCTTTCAGTGAAATAAGTTAGACTTAACTAGGGTACGGATAAATATTTTACTCTGCTCATTCCGGCTGCATAGAGTAAATTGGTTTTATACAGTACTTTGTGCAGGTCATCCAACAGCATAGCCCAAGATTACGAACATAATAATTACTTATTAGTTATTACCTTACTAATTCTCTACATTCATAGAATATAATGTTTTTCATATTGTTTCAAGGTGTCCGATGGATTTACGATGTATACCGTGCATATCGCGCCACGTTCTTCATTACGCCCGAGGGGGGGGGGGGGGGGCTGACGATGCATTTTCCATATGCTCGTGCAACGTCCATAACTATTCCTTGCTTCGTCGAGTTGTTTACTCTCTACTGCCAGCAAATAATCATCAAGTGACACGTCCCTAACTTCTGCTCAACACTCACTGGTTTCTATCACTCCACGATAAGAACCTGATCAAATAATGCAGTATTCTGTATCTCATTTTGAAGAATCGATTCGGGATTCAGGGGATAACATAACTGGTGGATTAAACCTGGTGCATCCAATGCTACTGATGTGAGAACATCGTGAATGCAAATCCAATTGTATAATAATTATGTAGTTCCATCAACTCGAACACAGGCATCATTGTAAGCTATAAGATTTTACAAATAAAATACAGCGACGGGGAAATGCAGAGTAAAACTAGGATTCGAAACAACACCATGATGAGACATTCTTGAATATACTATACACTCATCTGATAACAATTTCCAGTAGATTTCTCAGGTACTGCCGTCAAACGGGCACACATAGCTTTTTATCACATGCAGCGAATGTGGACGTTGCCATACCATATTGTACTAGCCACGCAGTGTGTTATTACCCGCTTTGTAAGTAATGGCTGGAACGACGATAGCAAAAAGAAATCTGAGTAGCTGCCCAGAAACAATGCGCCACGAGGAGCAAAAAAAAAAAAAATGCCCGGTATGTATTGTGGGAGTCTGCCGGAACAATGCGCAATTAAGATAATGGAAATAATTGTGCAGAAACTTGATATCAAGAGTGACGGGCTTTTCCAGGCACGTGACGTGGCCGCCGTTCAGTTTCTGGTGGAATTTTTCGTCCCAAAAACCCACGGTGATAAACACTGCGTGACAATGACACGGCACACTTTCTATCGCTCACATGCTCTGGATTTTAAATCCTAATAGAAGGATCAAGCACACTCAAAAGTGACGCAACTCTACCGGGTCCTCAGTGTCACGACCCCTTTTATAAATATCACACGACACGTGAGAGGTTGCCCCGTGATTCACCGGGTGAAATTCAAATATTGTTGGCCTGACCCTGACTGACTCCATGGTGGTCCGCCTCCATTTTTAAAAATACAAACACGAGCAAGATGTTTCCAGATCAATCTTACGTAAGAACCGATACGTTCGGGATCGGAGACGACAACATGGCCGTCGGAAAATCTCTGAGATCATGAAACCGGAGCCCCGTCTCGAACATTACCATCGAAAAGTCAGTAACCTCACGAAAGTCGACCAGACGGAGCGAGACCGAGATAAAACCCGTGGTCAAGGAACCTCAGCCTCTTTTCCACGCCTTGCCCAACATACACCTGTGACTGACCCCGAATTATTTGTATTAAAAAAGAACCCCCCCCCCCTTCCTCC